>JASANF010013997.1:0-10708 GCA_030248245.1 Trissonchulus sp. WLG1_4
TTAAAATCTCGCAATATGGTGTGTGGGTCCTATTCTAGGGTTTGGCGCTATCGCGCCAACCCTGATTTAAACCTCGTCACATCTTGCACACTATGCACATTACATTAATTACGCACACACAATAGCAAACACTACAAAATCTATTGAATAGATAGGTAAAAAATTGCGCAACTACAGCACATCAAATTGGTAATTAAATAATATCATGTTTCACTGTCACTACTTGTTATATTTTGTGTGCTTTCGAAAATTTGGAACCTGCGAAATTCTATGCAACATCGTATAAACTTTCACCAGACAACCGACATGCTCTATCAGAAAAAGTATTCGGTATTTTAGAAATTCTAAACAACCGGGACCGATACAGAATACAATATGAACATTATCGACTAGTACTGATACGGAAAATTAAACAAAATCGACCAACCACTAATAACTAAAGCCAAAAATCTCTGTATCAGAACAAGTTTTTTTTACCACATACCAAGTTTAGCTCTCAATTTATTTGTTTCATCAATGCTGAGGGAAATCTCTTTTTGATCGCCACCGGTATGAGTGTCTTCGGGTGGCGGTCGAGTAGAAACCGTCGAATGGTGCTTTCGCTTCTTTTTCGGCGGTGCTTCGGGTTCTTCCAAATCTTTTGGGGGAGGAGGGACTCCGTCCAACGGACCAGGTCCGTCACTGAGCAACTTTCGCTTTTCCTTCTTGTGCTTATGTTTGTGGCTTTTCTTGGCTTTGTGTGGTTTCGTCGCCGCATCATCTGATATTTCTCCATCTTCACGTACTTCCTCATTCACTTCTTCAGCCGTTGCCTCAGGGTGCCGTGTCTTATGCTTCTTGTGCTTCTTTTTCTTTTTCTTCTCAGCGCTACCCATTGAAGTGCTGACTGTCTGAAAGATAAACATGGGACATACTGGGGTTGATACCAGGAAGGGGGGGACTGAGCGCCTCGTTGACAAAGATTAGACTATTTGAATTTTGAACCTCGCCCAAATAGAGAACAGCGCCGCCACAGCCCACACCCAGAGTATGTATGCCCTTAAATGGGGAGGGGGGGCAAAACGACGGGAACCCCCCCCCCCCTAAAATTTCTAAAAATCCGAAACAACCCCTCCCCGCGCAGACCGAGACCCGTGTACATGGATGCCCTTGGGCACTGGTTTATCTTCTCATGGATGTTCCTCTACGACAAATGTAAAAAATGTAACATAAGATGCAAGCAAATAATATTTTAGTTAAAAAATCGGTCTCGCTGCAATGCAATCTCCATGCTGCAAGGTCACGTGTGTAATTACTTTTGAGCACTTCAATACGCATAGAAGTGAACTGCCCTAATTTGTAAAAGGCAACTACAAGAGTCCAGTTTCCTCCATAAGAGGAAGACACTATAATCTTAGCTTAAAACTCAACTTGCTGGCCGACTTTAGGGGACCGGTGAGTTAAGAAGGGAAGAGACTATTTGGACACCAAAGCAAGTGTTTCTACATAAGATAGTACATAGTTAGTACAAAAACGCTGCCACTATAATAATATTTTAAATGTTAATTTTTACATTAAACAAGTAGTCGACTTGACATGGACTGAAGGTTGTAGATACGATCTCGACAATTTACTTTCCGTGTAGGACTTTTTACAGCAACTATCAAAGGCATGGCTTTTGTGACTACCCGCTGTACTCCTGATGCTTGCAATTCGCTCTTTTCGTCATGAAAGCACATGTTTCTTTTTGTCTCAGGTCCCCCATTTTTAGGTCAGACTGTAAATTCATTCAAAAAGCTAATACATCAAGGTAAAGCACTTTTTGTAAATCCTAATCTTTACGCTAAACACATTTTTCGAATCCCTCACGTTTTTCGGGGTCAGCAAGTTGCTTTAACATTTACAATGCTAATTTTCAGACAGTAGCTGAAATTTCAGCTTTCAGTCACTAGAAACTCCATGTAAAAGCGTTCAACTCCATCATTACATAATCATGCAAATCCATGTTTTCGCACAAATGAACAATAAAGACTAAAAAATTATTTAATTAAAATACAATGAACACACAAATTATACACTAATATTTACTTAAATACTTTTACTTGCTATAATACACTATACAAAAAAGAAAAACAGTTTTCATTACTGTTGAAACTCTGAATATGGTAAATTACGTAAATAAACTTTTGGCAAGTTCACGCAATAGTTGTTAATTTTCACTAATTCAAATCGACATATTAATTATTAAACTTTAGCTTCATGCTATACGGCGCTCTTCAACTGCTCGGCCTTTATTTTGACTTCTTCACCAGGCTTGAACGGAGGAAGACCCAAGAACGGACATGTCGAGCAACGGAAAGCATCTCCGAGGTAGCACTAAAACACAAACATTAAACAGGAAATTTAGGAAATGGTTACGTCAATGTGAAACGGGATGGCCATGTGTTCAGATAAACACATAAGTACATGAGATGTCTGCAGAAAAAAACCAAAGTAGCGCCCAGGCTGTAGATAATGCTAACCGGTAGTAAGACTGTACATAATTAGTTGATCAAAATGAACAGATAACATTTTTAAGACATATTGTATTTTTTCGACATTTTAACCAAATGTGTAGTAAACAAAAGCTGACATACGCTTCCGCACGATGATTTGGGTGCTGCATTGGCATCGCCGCCCTCCAGTTGCTCGGCCAAACCACAAGTACAATTTTTGCAGGCCTTTTTCTTGCCAGTTCCACTTGTATCTGAGCAGCCACTGACTACAATCACATTTTAAAAGCCTGTAGTGCATATTGTACGTACGGCAGTTACAACCTTATAATATCGAGCCTCCATGAACAACGAAATCCTGCGCCACTGTGAACAGGACGCTCTTTGTTGGTGCTTATCAAGTCAAGTCAACAAGTATTATTATTATAATGTATACAGGTAATATCAGACATCCTTGTAGTCTATTTCGCGCAACCTACAGATTAACGAATAACGAAAGACGAAAAATTAAATATTTAAGTAAGTTAAAACTTCATTCCCATTCTATTTCAACTGACGCATCGCTGTGAATGAACACCAACCTTTTAGCTGGCCTGGATCAGGTCGGGCATAGTCATCCTCCGTCAGAAGCTCGTCCTCATTGATCAGGTCACTCTCGAAAATATCGTCAGATGACAGAAGCCACACTTTATTATCCGTGGACGCCTTCGTTTTTGACTGATTATCTAAAAAAATATTCATAGTTAATTAGAATGGAACAATAAAACTAGTCGACTAGTATTCAGGAAAAACTATTCATAGTGTATAGTATGCTGAAACTGTTTCTGTTACCGTAATTTAACCACAGTGAGTGACTACTGACTACTACTCGACTAACTGTAAAATCAGCGATTAACCTCTTTGCGACAATGCGACGAAGTATCGTGCGTATTACTACATCGTACCCTCCGACCATAGTTATAATCATGATTATAACCTGTTATGCAAACTATTATCCCATGATCAAAATTTTAGGCTGCGACTTATAGACTGGGTCAAGCTCAAAATCAAAGCAAAAACTTTCAGTACGTACCAGGCTGTCTAGCAAAAGGCAAAGCATGGGACGTCCCGATTTCATAAGCAGGCTTTTTGGCACTAAAAATCTCCAGCTTTTCTGACTTCCATTGTTCTGATTTCTAAAAAACTAATTCAAGCACAGAGTATTACCATAGTACAAGGGCGTACCCAGGGGGGGGGATCCCGCAAAATTTTTTACACAAGGGTCCCCCTTTGGTTTTCATGGTCCGGTCGAAAAAATTTTCTGATACGTCTCCAATCGACCAAATTTGGCGTAAAAATCAAAAATTTCACCAATTTTTTGGGAGGGCTACCGCCCCCAGACCCCTGGCGACTCTGTGGCTTACTGTTCGTTGTTATTATCTTTCATCAAAGCCTGTATACACCAGTACATTATGCTGCATTTGCATGTCTACACGAGTTATATGCTACTACATTTACTTGTGACTGTCTGAAGTGACGTTCCGATCTTTTTTTCTAGTTTTAGTCGCAAAAAATTTCTGATACGCCTCCAGTTGACCAAATTCAGTCGAAAAATTGGGAAAATAGCCAATTTTTTTCTGGGGCTGCCGCCCCCAGACCCCTGCAACTGTGTGGCTTAGTAATCTAGCGTTTATAAGGCTTATGAGTGTTAAAAATTCTAAAAAGTGCATTGTATCCCATTACAAAAAATCGAAAAGTCATTCTCCCCGAAATTTTTTATGGGTACGCCACTGCCATATATATATAGCATATTATACATACTCATGCACAAGAAAAGCTGTTAATATGCAAGCAAATATATAGTATATTTATAGTATCTTTTTCTTACCAAAAATTTTTATGATGGGCTCAAAATATATAATCACAGTAAGTACTTACAGACTCAATACTGATGAATCCTGACATTAACAAAAGACTTTGACTTGATGATGCTAAAAATAAAAAATCATATACATAAGGATTTGGGACCCTTGATTTGGAGGACGCCCCCATGTTATCATGTTCAATAACCACATACGTAAGTAGTTGTGACACTTCTAAACAAATTAAGGTAAGCTACATTTATGCTGTGGTCTTTGTATGTCTCGTTTTTCGCCGCGTCCCGGCAATGGCTGAACTTGACTAATTTACATATTATATTTCCTTGACAGTAGCAATTATTATAAAAATGCCCTTTCACCAAGGGCAGCAGTGTGGGTAGAATAGGAAAGTTGGCTGATCTATAGCGGAAAAATGCTAATAAGCTTATTAAACAGTCGGGACAAGTTTTGCAGCAGAATAGGGAAACTCAGCTTGCTAAATGAAGCGGACAAGAGTTGCGTCAGAATAGCAGTCGCCCTGCGACATGTTAGTGCTTTCTGCACCCTATTCGCGCGAATAATTAGGAAAAACATTTTTGACGCTTACTAGCACTCAGGACTTAGGTCAGGTGTGTAGATTATATTTATAAAGTATTTATATTCTACAGATATATACAGGTATTTCATTTAAATTTCTCCATGCGCAATCTATTTTCGTTTTGTATAGAAATCTTTCCCGAAAATTACAAATGAGTAAAGAGAATTCCAATTTAACATTGTATTATTATTATATAGACAATAGACATTAACTACTAATATTCAATACGAATCATAAAATGTGACAATACATACAATATATACATAGATACAACCGTATAACTCTAGTTATTACAAATAACTGTAGAATTTATATAAGCTTAAACTACATTTATGTACGTAACAATAAAAACGAATGGCGATCGATAATATATTATGGATGAACAATTATTTCTTCTGGACATATATAGCTTGTCTAAAAAATAACATCAAGAACCAATGAAGTACATACACGGCACTTTTCCGGCAACAGGCAGCTGATGATAATGGCTGATTAATTCGCGCGAATAGGGTGCAGAAAGCACTAATGTGTCGCAGGGCGACTGCTATTCTGACGCAACTCTTGTCCGCTTCATTTAGCAAGCTGAGTTTCCCTATTCTGCTGCAAAACTTGTCCCGACTGTTTAATAAGCTTATTAGCATTTTTCCGCTATAGATCAGCCAACTTTCCTATTCTACCCACACTGCTGCCCTTGGTGATAGGGCATTTTTATAATAATCCTATTTCTTTTTCCGCTGCAGCCCTTTTAATTGACGGGAAAGCTGACACTTGAATCGTATATTTGTATGAAAATAAAATATTCTGAAGTGATAGTCGCGCATGTGTATGCTGCACTACCTATGTACTTATGTATTTCTACAAAGCCACTAACAGTATATATAAACACAAAACGGCCTGTTCGTATTTGTTACTATTTTTTGGGTTTACACATTAATTTTGGTCAAAGTGACGTTATATTAGTGTTCGGCAACTAGAATTAACGTTTTTCACAGTTATTCGAAAAAATGAAAATATTCAAAAATTTGGTCAAATTGACCATTCTGGCACTTTGCTAGGGCTACCAAACTGGACCAGTGCACACCACGCGGACCAAACAATATCAAGTAACACCCCCAAGCCTATGTATTAAGATACACCAGAAATACAGAACAAGAGGTTATCCATAAACGCGTTATACATTGAGAAAATGATGAAAAATCATCTTTTCAACGGTATCACAGGGGGTGCACCAGTCCTGGCTACTACGTAAAGTTGACAACGAAACCAATACCACGCTGTAATGCACAATGTATGGGTTTATATTGGAATACAAGACGACAGGCCTCCATCTTTAACCGTTTTAGCTGCACTGTCTACACCGTAGTTGACTACTGAACACTTTTTTGGAAGAAAACCATAATTTTTCGTCAAAATAACGTTATAATCGCGTTCAGCATCTCAAATAAATTATTTTGACTGTTTCTCAACAAAACTGACAAAATTCGAAAATTTGGTCAAATTGACCATTCGGGCACTTTGCCAGGGGTGCCAAAGTGAAACAGTACACAACAAGTAGACCAAACAATATCATGGGATACCCCTACGACTATATATAAAGCTACAATAGGAATAAACAACAAGCGGCTATCCATAAAAGCGTTATACAGTGACAAAATCATGAAAAAACATGTTTTCAAGGGTGTCAGAGGGGGGTACATCAGTTCTGGCTACTAGGTAAATCTGGCAGCAAAATTAATAGCACGTTGCAATGCACAGTATAGGGGTTTATATTCGCATACGAAATGAAAGACCTCGATGTATAACCGTTTTGGCTGCACTGCCCGTAGGTAGACTACCCCCCTAATACACGTAAATTATATACCTTCCGAGCCCCCTACTAGTGCTATAGTGGCACGATCAATTCCAAAATAGCAGATGCACTACAACCCCACTACACTACCATGCATGCAAAAGATCAGACCTGGGCTATTTGCGTGACGTCTCAAAAGCTGGCACATATTTTTACCGGACTTCACCATTTTTCGAGGCCCAAAAAAGGGGTTTCCCCCCTCCCAGCAGAGCCAAAACGGCAAAAGCCTAGAACACCATTTTGCTAATGCCTCTATTCCCAACCAGATTGAATATAAATAGTACAAAAAAGTGCCCCGCCAATGTGTATTTCTTGAGATTTGCGACCGGGAAAAAAAAAGACGGAAAAATCCGAGTTTGCGGGAGACGATTTTTCATATCTCGGGTAATACCCGACCGATTTGCCTGAAATTTGGCCAGCATGTAGCCGTCCCCCAGGCAAGTACACACACCAAATTAAAACAGATTTACTTGCATAAATTTTTAGTTATTAAAAAAATTCATTTTAAAATCTCGCAATATGGTGTGTGGGTCCTATTCTAGGGTTTGGCGCTATCGCGCCAACCCTGATAAAACAAGATACAGTTTCTTATATAAATCAAATTTTTTAAAGCAATTTGGAAATATAGCAGTGCCCAATTTTGTGCAAAGTGTATAGTACATAAAATAATATCCCCACAGATGTACATGGGGGGGTCTGGGGGGGGGGGGGGGGACGCCCCCCCCCCCCAGATTTGAAATTCCGGGACAAGCCCCCCTCAGATTTGAACCATCGGGACAAGCCCCCCTGCTTAATGCTGAAAAAAAGTGCCCGAAAACTCAAATATTGGCCCAGATCGCTATAAAATGCTTCAAAAAATGTCCAAATAGCAAAAAAATCGCTAAAAATAACCAAATTTTGCGGAAAAATCAGATTTTTAGGCCAAAATTGGACATTTTTGCGCTTTTTTTAGTTCAACCCCCCGAAAAGTCGGGACAAGCCCCCCTAAAATTTCGAAAAATCCGGGACAAGCCCCCCCCCAGACCGAGACCCCGTGTACATGTATGAATATCCCCGTAGTTTAAATCGGTGGCTCACGCACGAGTCACAAAACAAAAACTGGAGAAAAAATCTCTCCGCAGCCCCACGCCTGAAGGTTCCTGCATTTCATGGAATTGGAGACAAACAATTTCCTACATTTTCAACAGGCCCACTATGAACATATTAGCCTTGATCAATCATGCCTGTAAGTTTGTGTTATGAAATTGTCTATCAGTCAGTATATAGTACACTAACTTACAGTCTGTACTAGCCAAATTTAGCCACGTCAATAAAGCGGTTGGCTTCAAGAGCGACAATGTTTTTTCAAAATCGTCAATCGAAGGTATCACGTTTGCGCTGATTACCACAGCTTTGTCGAATGATGACGCGGAATACACGGCTGCAAAAATACAAAATCAGTGCGAAACGATAAGCAACAATCATCAAAAAGACAAAAGGACCTATTCTACTTAAGCATTGCATTATCGTAGCTATATACTTCCTAATATTAGTTTGAAATTGAAATGAGACAAGAAAAGAAATTTAAAAAAAGCTCGTTCTAAAGTTTTGTTGAAGTGCAAGCGCTCAGTCCAGGTACTTTTCGACATGAGCATTTTATTTAGTTTCAGTTTCAAACTAAAAGAAAGTAGCAGAAACTCAAAAAGTCATTAGGCTTATGTAGTCAAATAAATAAGCACTACAGCTAAGTAGTCAGAATTAGGACCCGTTGCAAAAAGTGTTATCAGTGAGTGAGTGGCAAGTGCCCTGCTGCACAAACACTGCACAAAAAACACATCAGTGATCAGTTATCAGTTCTACAATATATGCGAAGGGATTAGCAGAAAGCTCAAAGCGTTGCATATACATTATCACTGCAACGAAGCTACTGGATCAGGTGCACTTGCCTAATAGTTTGTGCTGCATATAGCTATGGGAACCGACTTGGCAACTTACCATTTTTTAACATATTACTGTTTTCCACTGCAATGTGACATCCTTGCTGTTTTAAATCAGTCACCAACGTTTCCAAAATTTTGGCTACCAAATCAGCAGAAGAATCAGCAAACCAAATAAAAATAATGCTGTCGGACGAATCAAATGAACGTAGCAGATCCATATGAAACATAAACTGCAAAATGATAACTACAAATACTTCGTCTTGAAATTTTTTTGTAGATCACCTACTAAAGGGCAACGTTTTGGTTTCGAAAACCCGTTTCATTTTTAGTATTTTCGAGATGCAACCCTCCGGAACCCGAGCATTTAGTGGAGGAGGTTTTCACAAATTTTATTCCGAAATCTGAAACTCGAATTTTTTTCAGTTCCAAACTCATGAAAATTGATTGATAATAAGGTTTACAATTCTTCAAACTCAAAACAAAAGCAATTTGGCCCAATTCCTTCCCAAAAATTCACTTAAACGTCCTATTTTGACCATATCCAAACTTAGCCTTATGTGAGCTAGGGCTTAGTAGGCTTCTGCTAGTGCTCCCCTTGTTGCGAAATGCTGAATAAGCCACTATGTATCATATATATATTATATAGGTCAGACTGAAGCGCGGGGGGGGGGAATTATTTTCGATTCTAATTCGCTTCCTACCCCATCTTTTAATAAAAATATAAAACCCCCATCGTCAGCCATGCCCCCAATCTGATCTCTAGCCCCCAAAATAGCTGTCGCCCTTTTTAATAAAAATCTGAACTTAAATTATTGGTGTTAAAACCTTTAGGGGTCGAATAAGTTGAAAAAACGGCATTTTTTCGACTACTAATCCGGAGTCCCCCTATATCCCCCAAACCCACGGGGGGCAGTGGCGTATTTAGGGGGGGGGGGGGGGGGGGGGCCTGCAGCCCCCCCCCTTAGCGTTTTGAGCCCCCCCCCCCTTAGAGGGTCGCAGCCCCCCCCCCTTTCCGAAACTTCAAAAGCTGACAAAAGTGTTTCTGATACCTCCACAATTGACAAATTCTACCTTCAAATTTTAAAAAATCTCCAAGTTTTTTCTATTCTGTTGATGTTTTTTCGGCTTAGATACCTTTTTTCTTTGTGCATGCCTATATATATGCTAGGTCTATTATCATATTCTGTGTTAATTGATTAATGTCTCACATGTTTGTATAGTCAGATAGAGTAAACAATATAAAATTAAATACAATGTACACTATTTTTTGCTTTGCAGCATATATACATGTTTATATTTTTTGCATATATACATATTTTTTGCGATTTTTTTACTTTTTGTTAATTGTAGGTCATAGGCCCTTGGGCCTATTTTTTGATCCATGTGCTTAAATATTAATGTTTAATATTTTAAAATTATATATTTTTGTTTATTTTATGTCAAAAGTGCAGTTGTCAGTGCAATGTAGATGGTTAAAACCTCAAAAAGCTAAAACTTCTGGGGGCTGCCGCCCCCAGACCCCCGCATTGCTAAATGCTTGCTGTAGATCCACTACATTTTTTATTTCATGTAAAAAGTGTAGTTTTCATTGCAATGTCGATGGTTAAAACCTCAAAAAAGCTAAAACTTCTGGGGGCTGCCGCCCCCAGACCCCCGCATTGCTAAATGCTAGCTGTAGATCCACTACATTTCTTTATTTCATGTAAAAAATGCAATTTTCAATGCAATTTCGATGGTTAAAATCTCAAAAAAAGCTTCAACTTCTAGGGGCTGCCGCCCCCAGACCCCCGCAAAGTTAAGTGCTTGCTGCAGATTCACTATTGTAGTTTATCGATGGTTACAATAACAAACTCAAAAAAGATCCGAGGGTTGCCGTCCCCGCCAGACCCCTTTTGATCGGCGGTGGCTCACAGTTGCTCCGCACCCACAGGAAAATTATTTCTAGAAAAAAAACTAGAAAAAAACCAGAAAAAAACTAGAAAAAATTATCTAGTTTTTTTCTGGTTTTTTTCTAGTTTTTTTCTAATTCTTCC
>JASANF010013998.1:0-11231 GCA_030248245.1 Trissonchulus sp. WLG1_4
ATTTATATTAATATTAAATTAAAACAAGTCAAAAAATTGAAATGTTGAAAAAAAACAAAAATTGAATTGTTGCCTAAATTCAATTGTTTTGGATTTGATCACCCATGGTGTGATCTGTAGTACAATCAGCCCCTTTTATGAAATTTTTCAGGGGCCATAACTTTTCATACGGAAGTGGGAGAATAATAATTTTAACGTCATTTGAGAGGAAATTGTTAGAGCTTTCAAATGATGGGTGACATGGCCTTTAACTTGACGTTAAGCTTGCGTCATAATTTAGAATTGGAAATTTAAACGTTTAAACGTGATTAGTATACGTCAAGTAAGGTATCATTCAAAAGCGCCTACTGTTCTGAGTTGAAAGGCGTCAATTTTATGTTTTTACGTTAACGTTGAGGCAAGTTATGACGGTATGAATATTTGAGAATTAAATGACACTATAGTATCATCTTACATTCGTCGTAGTAGATGTTCGACCCCGAAAATGTCAGTATGAAAATTTTTTATTTTTTTTCAAACCGGTTTAGCTGTTAAACGGTTTCCTTTACGAACTGATTTTGTATAGAAAAATTTTGGCCACGCTGTCGGCTATATGATAACGTAAAAATGACGTTTCTGCGTTGAGCCGATCCTGAGTTATTATCGTAATTATTTTTTAGCAAGAAAGTTTATATAGTATAGTAAGGTAATAATTATTTTACGAATTGTATTTATATTAATATTAATATTAAAAATAAATTCCATTATTAAAATAACGGTAGGTGGTAGTTACGTTTTCGACAGTTTTTATAACTTGCTATAACTTTTGATTGACTCACTGAAATCAGTAGCTGTCTTTTTCACGTTGAAGAACTTGACTAAAACTACATTTATGCACAATATTTAGCTTAAATCTGTTAACAAGCTTGTCAGCAGACACTGTTAAATTAGTCGTAGTAATTTAGCAAAAAGCAAAAAGTAATTTTTTGCATTTTTCATGTTTTGCTTGTAAAATTCACAGTTTAATTCCAATAATTTTTAGTCTTTGCAGCAACATAGACAATAACAGGGTTTTAATGCTAAGTTTGGTTCAATTATATAATGATGAAAAGAAGTTACAGACCTTCAAATTTGAATTTTTTCAAATTTTGGAAAATATACAAATTTTTGAATTTAATTATTTCACGCAATACGCTGAATTAAAACAAATAGAAAAATTGACACATCAGAAATTGCCTAAAAAACATGTAAAATAACGCATGCAAAGATTGCAACATCGAGACTTGAGATTCAGTCCACGGAAGTATATTTTTACAGAATTCTGCGTGTGAATTTGATGTAAAGTAAAATTTAACCTGACAAAATTTTTGAAATTTTAGCATAAATTAGCCACATATGTGTGCTAATTTATCCAAAATTTTGAACAAAATCCTTCTAGTAGTTGTCAAGTTTTGCGGACTTTTGTGTAATGTACTATAGTTCAAAAAGTAATGTTGCATAAATGTGACGTAATCTCAAAAAGCGTGGAAGGATAAGTTTTGGCATCTAAATTAAAGGTTTTTGACATGTCCGTGTGTCAATTTTTTCTTTTTTCAATAAACGGCCGTTTTGACTAGCTACTACTTTGGCTTAGCTAAACATAACATTTACAAAAATTGGTCGTAACTGGCTGAAAAATATTTTCTGTGAAAATTAAAAATGATAGTTTCAAGCTATTTTAGCAAGCATTCATCTCATAATAGTTCCTGGTTTTCTAAATTAATATGTCTACTATTATTGTTGATTGAAAATTAATTGTAAGTACAAGTTTTCCTCCTACAAAACTGTCGAAAACGTTACTACCACATTAAGCGAGCCCGATACCTAACAATAATTACATACTGCTTAAAATGCACGCTTCATAGGGCAGTCTACTTTACAAACACAACTACAATAACTGTTATTCATTGTCATTTTTAACACTCCTTACAAAAGAGCAAAAAACCAGAGGCCAAAAAATCTGCACCAAGGTGGCTTCTTAATTGAACTGTGTCTGATTGCGTCTCTTTCAGTATGCTAGCATAAATACGCCATAAACAGCAACAAAGGGTATCTACCTATTTTCAACAATTGTTGTATTCTGAAAGACTGAAGAAAATGTTTGCTCGTGTATGCAAACATATTATTTTGTTACAGTTTTGTTACAGCTAGAGTGGCTGTGTCTAGTGCATTGAATTTTTTTCGCCTTATTTTGTTACAAGCGGAATTTTCAGAGCCGATATATCCCTTTGACTCGCATTGGGAACCTCAGGTACCACACATGGTGGATGCCGTAAAAAAGGCTATAAATCTTGGCTAGCGTATTCTAGTCAACTGATCTTCGACTTGTTTTTTCAGAAATCGCAGATCTTTGCATTTATGGGCCCAATTTTAGTCCTGCTGCCACACAACAAAACCTATGCTTGATTAAGCACTGTGAAAATTTGACTTTTTTTCATCGCAAAAGTAGTATTTTCTTTCCAGCCTCATTATGATATTTGATCGCAACTCTGGCAGTCTGCTTTTTGTGCATCAGATAGAGCGGAAATTGTAGTTTATTTTTTAGCTGTCAACTATGATAGGCGCACGGTTGCTGTGTTAATACTCTAGTGTGAGGTAAATATTATGCCTGAGCGATGGCGCAAAATTTGCACAAACTTTCACTCTTTGAGCGCTTATAACACAAGGGGTAGCACCCAAAACGGTGCGTCCTAGACCCCCCCCCTTACACTAATGCACAAACACCCCCCCCGGCCCAGTCGACTGATTATGTTTTGTTCACCATTAAATTGTCTATCCCGAATGGTGCCACCCAACACACACCCCCCCACGTTTCGCCAGCTCTCTACGACGCACGTAGCTCGAGCAATGGCCATAAAACTGGAAGGTGTCAAAGTTTGGCTGCCTAGATAGAGAACCTCTGGTCGTCAAAGGGTTAACCAGTGTATCGTGAATTGCCGATTTGGCAGAAATTTCGGTATAGTTCAACTTTTTTAGTAAATTCTGCTTCAAATTGCTTATTTTTGAGCTTTTGGACCCACAATTTTACTTATCAGTTTTTCCTATAATCAGTGTATCGTGAATTGCCGATTTGGCAGAAATTTCGGTATAGTTCAACTTTTTTAGTAAATTCTGCTTCAAATTGCTTATTTTTGAGCTTTTGGACCCACAATTTTACTTATCAGTTTTTCCTATAACCCTTTGACTCGCATTGGGAACCTCAGGTACCACACATGGTGGATGCCGTAAAAAAGGCTATAAATCTTGGCTAGCTTATTCTAGTCAACTGATCTTCGACTTGTTTTTTCAGAAATCGCAGATCTTTGCATTTATGGGCCCAATTTTAGTCCTGCTGCCACACAACAAAACCTATGCTTGATTAAGCACTGTGAAAATTTGACTTTTTTTCATCGCAAAAGTAGTATTTTCGTTCCAGCCTCATTATGATATTTGATCGCAAAATGGCGCAAAATTTGCACAAACTTTCATCTTTGAGCGCTTATAACACAAAAACGGTGCGTCCTAGACCCTTAGTCGACTGATTATGTTTTGTTCACCATTAAATTGTCTATCGAATGGTGGTTTTGCCAGCTCTCTTTGAGCGCTTATAACACAAAAACGGTGCGTCCTAGACCCTTAGTCGACTGATTATGTTTTGTTCACCATTAAATTGTCTATCGAATGGTGGTTTCGCCAGCTCTCTACGACGCACGTAGCTCGAGCAATGGCCATAAAACTGGAAGGTGTCAAAGTTTGGCTGCCTAGATAGAGAACCTCTGGTCGTCAAAGGGTTAACCAGTGTATCGTGAATTGCCGATTTGGCAGAAATTTCGGTATAGTTCAACTTTTTTAGTAAATTCTGCTTCAAATTGCTTATTTTTGAGCTTTTGGACCCACAATTTTACTTATCAGTTTTTCCTATAATCAGTGTATCGTGAATTGCCGATTTGGCAGAAATTTCGGTATAGTTCAACTTTTTTAGTAAATTCTGCTTCAAATTGCTTATTTTTGAGCTTTTGGACCCACAATTTTACTTATCAGTTTTTCCTATAACCCTTTGACTCGCATTGGGAACCTCAGGTACCACACATGGTGGATGCCGTAAAAAAGGCTATAAATCTTGGCTAGCTTATTCTAGTCAACTGATCTTCGACTTGTTTTTTCAGAAATCGCAGATCTTTGCATTTATGGGCCCAATTTTTAGTCCTGCTGCCACACAACAAAACCTATGCTTGATTAAGCACTGTGAAAATTTGACTTTTTTTCATCGCAAAAGTAGTATTTTCGTTCCAGCCTCATTATGATATTTGATCCCCGGGCAAAATGGCGCAAAATTTACACAAACCTTCATCTTTGAGCCCTAAAAAAACAAAAACGGTACGCCCCAAACCCTAATCCAATGATTATTTTTTGTTCACCATTAAAATCTCAAACGAATGGTGGTTTCGCCAGCTCTCTACGACGCACGTAGCTCGAGCAATGGCCATAAAACTGGAAGGTGTCAAAGTTTGGCTGCCTAGATAGAGAACCTCTGGTCGTCAAAGGGATATATATAACTTACACTTATCGGACTGATGATATAAGCATTCATGTTATTTCAATAATGCCTGCAATCACTGACGCTTTTTGAGCCGTAAAGCCAGTAACAAATATTTTTGTGACAAATACCTATACATGCTCTTTCAAATTCAAGACACATATCGACGAATATCGACAAATATTTTGGATCGCCATCTGTAAGTCAGACATCACACCATAGAGACATCGTAAAACGTGCAAGATATCAGATCAGCCAGCTTGTGAAGTATACAAAACATATTATTAAATGTATTATACTATCCTTATTTTCATGAAAAACATGATAACGATCATCCCTTTGTAACGGAAAATGTTAGAAAGTTGCTTTTTGCACCACCAGATGCGCAATAACATTTTGCCATTGCACGGATTTTTAATTTTTAAAAAATTTTCAATTAACGTTAGTTTTACGCTTTATCGACGCTTTAAAGATAATATCAGTCCATTACAATTACTTTGAAAAAGATTTGATGCACTACTAGCATCCTACTCACAAGTTCACTGTTTACATTGAGCAATTACACGTGTCCTTGCGCAATGTAAACATTGAACTTGTGAGTACGATGCTAGTAGTGCATCAAATCTTTTTTAAAAACCTTTTTGCAATATTGCATAAGATGAAGTCGCTTCACAAAAATTCACATAGATAAGTTTTTATCAATATTAAATGACTTCATGCTGTGCATGTGGTCAACCTAGTCTAAACTAGACGCACTAGACTTGTTAATGCACAATTTTTGCCACAGTTAACAAAAAAAATTTAGGTTTGATTTTATTATTTCAGTAATATAACTTCAACTGGACAATTTCTGCAGTGATTTGCACCATATTTTATGTGCATAAGCTGTGTACAACATAAGTGATTTCAACTTATATAAACAATTTAAAACAGATTGACAATTGAGACCAATTTATGAAAGCTGAATACATAGGTTTTCAAAACGTAATTTTCCCGACTTTGTGACTTTATTGGAAACTGTATGCTACACAAGCTTGGTTGAAACTTGGCAAAAATATTTGTTATAAGTTAATCTTAAATAACATAAAGAATAAACATTTTACTGAACAAATTTACAGACATTTGTGTTGTATTCTCAGGGTGCCGGCCACTAGGAGCTTGACATTTCTGAGTGATTTCTGGGCTAGCAGAATGCCATGTTTAATGCCATTTTGTAGTGTGAACAGAGGCGAAAAGCCAATTTATGAAGTTTATATTTTATGCTTTTAAATTATGTTTGCTTGTAGTTTAATCGGTTTGTAATCGTGTTTTGAGTTTAGAATTGGGAAAGATAGTAGTTTTAATACTTAGAATTTAATATTGAAAATGCGAATAAATGAAGCTAGTGGGTTAGCTTGTTACGAACGAGGAGGTCGGCGGTTGTGCAAATTGGGTGGCAATCGATGTAGTTTTCCACGTAAGTCAAGTTCGAGATTAGTGCGCGGCCTCTGTTGAGTTAGACGGGATAATTCCCCTTCTTACCTAAAATGTTTGCAATAGTTTTATGTTGAGTACTGACCAATTCGTTCTGTTGTGTAAATTCGCAGTGTGAATACCTTTGTGCAATAAATCTTCGAGTTTTAATTGTCCGAGTTTAAAGGTCTACTTTTGGCTTTGGTGTTGTCTGAACTAGGGCCCGTAGAGTGATTCCTTAGAGCGCTCCCGAACCTGAGTTATTGAGCGAGTTCTAGACCTGTAGTGCGACGCTCTCAGCGTCAAGTTGTTTTACTGCGTGCTCTCCGGCACAGATAGGCACCGGTCACGTCTCTGAGAATTAGCCGCCAGCTCACGCGGAAGACATAAGACCGGGGGCCGCAGTATAACATTTGAACGAAGTGTACTGCTTTCGCAGCATAACCCCCTTACATCAATTTTCACAAAAACGAACTGTACAAAACTGGGCAGAAAACGTCGCCAAATATGTCTACCGGCAACTTAAATAAGCAAACAGCCAATCAGCGCGCAGATTCTCCGTAACACACGTTAGTACATACATAGTCGCCGAAAACGGAAATGCATTTTTGCTGCAATTTTGTCATAAACTGAGTCACATTTGTCAAAAAAGTTAGAATTGCTCAAGCTAATTTATGCGCATTTGACTCTGGGCAGAAATTGGCTAGAAGAAAGCTATATTTTACGTGGCTTTAAAACACTGTAACTTGTGTGCTCAGATTTATGTGGCCATTTTTTGAATCTCGGCTTTGTCTGTCAAATTTTGTTTTATGGTTTACGACTGTTACGTCATGTACGTTCGTAGAGGAACAATTAGACGTTTAGTAAAACTACATATGTAATAACGTTTTACAATTTTTCAGTGATTTTATTTTGTCACACTGCTTTTAAATATAACTTCAATTTGAGATATACACGTCTAAAACTGATAAGTGCGGCACCATTGCAATTAAACAAAATGCAAACACTTACATATGAATTTGTCAACAAAGCGTTTCTTAGACAGAAACAGCATCGGAATGACTATTTGGGGGACAGCAACACCCATGGATCTCCTGAAAAGCAGCTGCCATTTGAACTGTCATTAATCCCTTCCTGTTTTAAATACCCAACACGCCATTTCTATTTCACATAATGTGTAACATCACTGTTGATGAATTATGAATTTCACATATTATTTTGAATGTGTGAGCTACTTTTTTTTCTTAAGTTCACAAAAACTTTAGCATAAATATATAAGACCGCTCATACAGCATTTACTAATGGCCCAAGCCGGGGTCTGAGGGTCTAGGCTTAGGAGGAGCCATCTCTCAAGCTATCTCTTAGTTTGTCAGCCTTTGGAGATTTCAAGCTTCAAAGGCGGGGTCTTCCAAACGGATCGGGGTTGCCGGACACCGACAGAAAATGGAACCTTATCTAGGGCAGGCGTAGTAGTAAGACAAGAAAACCTTTATTACAAGCACACATATTACCTTTATTATTAGTACCACAAGTACAGAAACCAATTAGGCGTAAAGGCGAAGTGATTAGACAAATGGACAAGCAAGACGGTACGGCCGCGCAGGGCAAAATAACATAGTAGACTGAATATTTCCCTAGCCAGAGCATAAAACAAGCCAACCAATAAATTACATTGCATAAAAGAAAGGCATGTTCGTATATACGCACAAAAAACATTCAGAGTATACTCAGAAATAACAAGTTGGCCCCAAAAGGGGCAATGTTCCTTCCCCGGTGTCTACCTTTCAAGTTTAATTGAATTGTATCTATTCTCCTACTGTACACTACATTCCGTAACTTAGGTACTTACTCTACTACCTACGTATGTACGTACATTTACAAAAAAGTGCTGCAGGATGTTAAGCATCCCGCTGCAGCGAGCCATTCGGCCCAAATTACGCTTTGATCTGAGCTGAGCACATTAGCTAAGGGACAAAAAAGGAAAAAAAGCCCGGCCCGCGACCCCCGGGGACGGCGAAAACTAAGAAGCGATAAACAGTGTTATCCAGGGGCTCTTATATACTGCTGGTGAAACATTACGGTGCCGAGGCTGAAAAAGTACACTACAACACTCTACATCGATTATTGATTTTTGTGCATATACGCAGACAAAAATCAGCAGCCAACTCCCAGGCTGAAAACACACACAAAACATACAGGCTATGCAGCCTGCTCAGCAGCGTTTAACGCTGCGAACAGTTAGTTTCAAAACAATAGTTCCTTCTCTAGAAGGAACAAAAAAAGGATTAAAGGTAAGTGATGGGGGGTGTAAGGAGGAAATAAAGAGCTCCCAGTGAAAATTTCGGAAACTACCATACTATGTGAATTTTGCCAATTAAAACCATCACTTCACCTACCGCTTTGTTTTTAGGCTCGACTATAAGATGTCCCATAACAACACTACGATTACTTCCGACGAAGATCAAGATTATACCCGCGCTTATATCAATAACGCGATTTATATTTGCCAAGGAATCGTGCAAGTTTTGGGCAACATTCTGATATTAATCATAATCGCCACAACAAAGTCACTGCATCGGAAAGAGTACGTCCTCCCGGCCGCGTTAGCCGTGTCCGATGGCTTGGCGGGGTGTGGTCAATTTTCGGCCGGAGCTTACAGATATTATTTGATTTTAACCGAACAGGACCAAGTATTACAAAATTCTTGGCAGTGCATTTGGAAACCCCACAATCAGTTTTTCCTGTGGGGGTGTTATTTGGTGCCCACTATTTTGGTGCTAATATCAGTTGACCGCTTCATTGCTTGCTACAGTATTCATGCTTATATTGCGCTAACCAAACAGCATATGGTAATATTAGTTGGGTCGGGGGTTACTGTATCTGCTTTGATGTATGGTATTTCCATGTTTGTATCCTACAAGGCTATTGGGTATTATGGGCGCGTATTTCCCCAAATTTGCTACACAAGCTGGGGCATGACACCTTTTTTCAATGCTTACGTATACTGGATGTATCAGTTTGTAATGTCCATAGCTACCATCGTACTGTATGGATTCGCTATGATAGCCCTGCGATACTCACACCAAGATCTCAGCAGTGATTTACTCAAAAGCAAGATGGAACGTCAAGCGAAGGTCACAAGAATGCTAACCATTGTAATGGCTTTCACCCTGGTACTGTATACCGTACCCGTGAGCATTTTGGTTTACTACAACTTCAGACAAGCCAGCGTTATTGTCATGGACATAGTCATACCTGCGGCTTGGATTGCTATAAACATGAACTCGGCCAATAATATTATCATTTATTTTGTGAAAAACAAGGACATGCGTAAGGGAATTCTAAAACTTTGTAGAGTGCAACGTTTCAGCAAAGTTACTAAAATTTCTGAAAATCATACAAAATCAACTCATCAAACAGCGTCGTTCAAAACCTAAGTTTTTCCAATAGTATCCGCACGACCTTCTTTATGGCTAATTAAGCAAATGGTAAATCATCATATTAACAAAGCGCCACTGTAAAATGTGTTCTCGTAGATTATTGTTGTAAAGTTATGTGTAAAGAATTAAAAAAGTTGAAAAACAAATGTTCATCATTGAAAAACAAATGTTTGTCGCTGAAAAACAAATGTTCGTCGTTGCAAAACAAATGTTCGTCGTTGAAAAACAAATGTTCGTCGTTGAAAAAGAAATGTTCGTCGTTGAAAAATTTGGATTGATCGAAACATTTTCAACAACGAACATTTTGTTTTTTCAACGGTGATTTATCAAAAGATAATGTTCGCCGTTGAAAGTTCGTCGTTGAAAAAGTGTTGAAAAAATTTTCTCCGACGAGCTTTGGTTTTTTAGATTTTTTTAATGTTCTAAATGACCAAAGCTCGTCGTTGAAAAATTTTTCAACGACGAACATTTCAACGGAGCTTGGTACCTCCGTTGAAAATTGCAACGGCGAACATTTTGTCTGATACAAAATTAAATTTGGCCGGAACAATGCTCAAACCAAAATAGCCCTTAGGTACGCCTTAATTTCAGGGGCGGGCGGCCGTAGGGATGTTTTCAGTTACCAAAATCTTAATAAGTCAGTTAAATCAGTTAACTGATTAGCTGAAGAGTAGATCAGTTCAGTTATCAGTTAATTTTGCAAAATATTAATCAGTTCAGTTACAGTTAAGTTAACTGTAACTGATAACTTTAACTGAAAATATTTCCAGTTATTTTCTAAAATTGGTGGTTTGCTTTTTGCTATCCTGATATTTATGATATTTATGATTGGCTAACTTTCTACTTAATTAACACTAAATTAATTGCTAATTAACAGTGTGCAAAAAGTACGCCCGTAATTTATTCCTTCTAGAGAAGTAACTATTGTTTGAAACCAACTCTGCGCAGTGTAAAATTAGCTGCTGCATGCTGGTGTGCGCATATAATTAACACGTAAAGTCAGGGAGCTGACTGTTTTTTCTGAAGAAAGGCTTTTTTACAGTTTTAGATGAAATTATAGTAACAATGGTATTTCAGAGGTCCTGAGATATCATTTTAATATAAGATTACATGAAAAATAAATTCACTTAGCATCTTTTACCCAGCTCTTGCGCGTCATCTTAAAGTGTCATGCTTCTTATTTACAAGCAATCAACCACACAAAGTGAAGCAGCGTGGTTTAGTGCTCCACAGTGCAAGTTCAATAGTGGTACAGTTCAAAGGTTCGATCCCCCCCCCACTTATTGTTGTGTTTTTTTGAAACATGTATCCTACTTTTGTCTGCAAACATGTTTTAAATGAACCATTTTGCTTACGGCAACTATGGCTTCTTGGCCAACACTTACCAATTATTTTTGGAATTTGGGAAAATTTAGTGCCGAAACTAAACTTAGCAACTGCAGCGGGTATTATTGCTTTCTATGTGTGACAATGCACACTGAATGCGAAGGCGAAGTAAATTTGATGATGAAACATATATATCTGTTGAATTTTCAGTGGAAACTTGCCCCTTTTGGGCCTGCTTGTTAAAATGTTCCCACAACCGAACTGAATAATTGATTTTCAGTTATGCGTAAAAACTGAAAATCAAAAGCAGTTTCGACGCATAACTGACAATGATTTTAAGTTATAGCATGCAACTGAAAATAATATCAGTTAACTCTGTTTTTTACAACCGAAGCAGTTCAGTTACAGTTAAGTTAACAGCTTCTGAGAATTGTGCAGTTAAGTTATCAGTTTTTAACTGCTTTTCAAATTCAGAGCAG
>JASANF010013999.1:0-73827 GCA_030248245.1 Trissonchulus sp. WLG1_4
CCCCCCCCNCCGCCGAAGATGCACCGTTTGAAGATATTCAAATTTAGACCAAATTCGGCCTAAAAATGGAAAAAATCACCATGTTTTCTGTGTACGCCACTGGCGTTTACTACAAACAGACTCGACTCATTGCCGTTGATATGGCTGCGGCTGTAACAAGATACCGTACATCTTCAACGTACATCTTAAGATCTTCAAAGTGAAAATTTCTTCAGACCTGACCTAACCCCCCCCCCCCGAAATCAAAGTCTGGGACCGCCAGTGATTGCTGTATATATAGCCATTTGGGAAAAGAACACTTTACAACTCGATACAAACGTGATAGTAACTTTTTGTGATTACCGTGATTTGCAACTTTTTAAAAAATTTTAGTATATATTTTCGTTTTAAACGTATATACTTTACGGGTTAAATGCAGTTGGGGGGGGGATAATGGATCTATTTTTTTGAGTTGAGCACCTTGGGGCGGGGGAAGCATTTTTTTTTTAAAAACCTCTGTTTCATTGTTTAAATTTTCGTAGATATGACACCCCGAAATCGGAACCCTCGATGTGGGACGTCTTCGCAAATTTTTTCGAATAGTCGTGTTTTCTGCGTTCTAAACGTGTTTAAATGGAGTCGGAATAAACGTTTTCGCACATTTTTTCGATTAGTTGTGTTTTCTGCGTTCTAAACGTGTTTAAATGGAGTCGGAATAAGGTTTATAATTTTTTTAGAATCAAAACAAAAGCACGTTGACCCAGTTCAAAAAATTGGCCAAATTCACCCAAATCGTCCCATTTTTACAAAATTCAAACTGGGCCTCAATCAGGATTTCTGCACCGGAGTTGCGACCGGGGGGGGGATGCGGGTGCGGAGCAACGAGCAACGTGAGCCGGGAGGGGTGTGCGGAGCAATGTAAGCCAAGGGGGGGGCTGCGACCCTCTCTAAGGGGGGTACTCAAACCGCAAAGGGTAGAGCGGGAGCACACCCAGCCCCCCCTAAATACGCCACTGGCCTCGGCTTAGGCATAGTATGGGGCTTAGGCTTAGTATCGGGCTTAGGCTTAGTATCGGGTTTAAGCTTCGGCTTAGGCTCAGGCTTAGATACTAAAAAATCGAGAATTTCAGGTAAAATCCAGCCAGCTTAGCCTAGAGAATCCTCAGTAGCGTACCCAGGATTTCGCGAAGGGGGGGGCTGAGGGCTGAACTGATGGTCAACGACCGGGGGGGGGGGGGGGTGAAAGGGTGAAAACGCACACGCAGTCCGCGGCAGTCTGCAGAAAGTTCAGCTTTTTAAAATTTTTTTACTGATTTCATTGATATTGCAAAAAAGTTTTATTTACGCAACATGTTGTGCAATCATAGTGGTTGCAGGGGTCTGGGGGCGGCAGCCCCCAGAAGCTGGAGCTTTTTTAGAATTTTGAAATAAATTTTGCATTGAAAAACCATTTCTAAGCAACACTGGTAGTAAAAAAAGAGTGGTTGCAGGGGTTTGGGGGCGGCAGCCCCCAGAAGCTAAAGCTTTTTTAGAATTTTGAAATAAAATTTGCATTGAAAAAGCAATTCTAAGCAACACTGGTAGTAAAAAAAGAGTGGTTGCAGGGGTCTGGGTTTGGCAGCCCCCCCCCCCAGAAGCTGGAGTATTTTTAGAATTTTGAAATAATAATTGCATAAAAAAACCAATTCTAAGCAACACTTGTCGTGAAATCATAGTTGTAGCAGCGGTTTGAATCCTGAATCCTGCCAGCTAAGCCTAGACGATGTCTTAACACATCATAACGCACTCAAGACTATCCAAAAACAAAGATTATAGCCATTATTGGCCTTTAAAACTTTGGCCTACGTTCAGTTCCCAAGACACTGAAAATGCAATTTTCAAGAGGTCATAGCTCAAAAAATACAAATTTGTGGATAGGGGTTATAATACAAAAAATGCTTTACTTGAGGTGCTCTACTTCAAAAAATAGGTTCACTATCCCTCCTTCCCCAACTGCACTTGATTTTACTTTTCAATATTCTATGAAATAAAAGTTTTTGGCCCATTTTGGAAGTTTTCCGAATTCACCAAAATCTTTGAATAAAATTACAGGCATAATGACCCCATTCCGTTAGGCGAAATAACCAAAATTCCGGAAAGTCAGGATAGCCCCGCCCAAAATCAAATTCCGGGTAGGCTATTATTGAATATTATCCTCTTATTATTCAACTGGCAGCAGAATTTTCGGGTTAAATGCAGTTGGGGGGGGGGGGAAATAGTGGACCTATTTTTTTGAGTAGAGCACCTTGGGGGAAGCATTTTTGCTTCAAGAACCCCTATTTCATTTTTTGGATTTTTTGAGATATGACCCCCCGCAATCTGAACCCTCAGTGAGGGACGTTTTCGCAATTTCTTTCCGAAGCCCTTGTTTTTTCCGTTCTAATCGTCTCTAAATGGTGTCATATTATTGTTTACAATTTTTTAGAATCAAAACAAAGGCTCTTTGACCGGGTTCCTGCCAAAAAATTGGCCAAATTCGCCAGAAACGTCCAATTTTTGACCAAATTCAAACTTGGCCTTAATTTAGGCTTGGGCTTAGGCTTAGGCTTAGGGCTTAGGCTTAGTATGGGGCTTAGGCTTAGGCTTAGTATCAGGCTTAGGCTCAGGCTTAGGCAATAAAAAATCGAAATTTTAAGAAAAAATCCTGCCAGCTTAGCCTAGAGAATCCTGCCAACTAAGCCTAGACGATGCCTTAAAACATCATAACGCACTCAAAACTATCCAAAAACAAAGATTATAGCCATTTTTGGCTTCGAACTTTGGCCTACGTTCACTTCCGAAAACACTGAAAATGCAATTTTCAAGGGGTCATAGCTCAGAAAATCCAAATTTGTGGATAGGGGTTCTATTACAAAAAATGCTTCCCTCAAGGTGCTCTACACCAAAAAATAGGTCCACTATTTCCCCCCCCCCCAACTGCACTTGATCCATGAATTTTCGAGGCCATAGAGCATCGTACAGCATTAAAAACTATCCAAATTGTACTGTGTTGGGCCGCTAACCTAGAAAAGATTTGTTTCGGAAAAAATATGCGAAAGAACCCATGAAAACTATAATTTTACTCGAAAACATGTAACCAAAAATTGTCCACATTTGAGCTAGTATCTGATTGGCCAAAGCCAAAAGGCAAAATTAGCTGAAAAAGTAAAAAGTTTACAAGCCTCCTACAGATGCCCACTAGCAAATTAGCCCATGAAATGTCAACCAACAATGTAAAAACTATAGTTCTTTGCACAGCACTGCAAGTAAAATAAATATATTGCAGCATATTTTGTTGAAAACAAATTTTGCCAAAATATTCATGCGCAACCGGTCAACATTTTTGTGAAAAACTAGCACCGGAATTGAAATCTACGTACTTAATAACCTACAAATCCACCAAGACTTTGGGAAAATTCTCTACCTGCACAGCTTGCGAGTGAATTGATGCATTGAGAATGTTCAAAAAATCAATAATTGATTGATAACTCATCAAAAACTCAAAAGTTTATTTCAAAAAGCTTACTTGCAGGATGGCGGATCAAGGCGGTCACAATAGTATATTGATTGTCTCAGGGGATGCTGCCAATGTTCCGGAAAATGTGACGAGAAAAAAAAAAAGATCATCATGACACAAAATGCAATGTGTAATCTAAAAATATCTCCGCCCCCCCTGTATCGAATTACACCAAACTTTGAATAAAAGTGTAACTTCATAAGGACTATGTGTGTACCACGTTTTGTCTTTATTGATGTGCGCGTTTTTTTGTTATGTTTAAGAAAGCTTTCTCAAAAGTCGCACTGATGGTGTTTGCGTCCTATTATAGGTTTGGCGCTATCGCGCCAAACCTGATTTGAAATAAAAACACTAATAAATTGTAAATGAGAATATAGAATTAGAATATATCATTGCAAACAACACACATATAAAGTTGTGTTGAAGAGTTGAAGATTTTTCTCCCTGGTTTTTAACATCGAAAACAAGTTCAAAAATAGTGCTAAACGAGTGAAAAAGAGTGCGAAACGAGTGAAAAACAATGCGAAACCAGTGATAAAATGTCCTCACTCGTTTCGCACTGTATTCTTGCTCTACGCTAAAGCTAGAAAAAGTATGAAATGAGTGTGAAACGAGTGAGAAAAAATTCTCACTCTTTTATCACTCTTTCCGAATGTTGGGCGGAGTGAGAAAAGAGTAAGAAAATTTTATCACTCTTTTTTCACTAGTTTTAGACGTCGAAGAAGAATGAGAATTCAGTGATAATTTTATCCGAAAATGGTTTCACTAATTTTGCACGTGAGAATCCACTGAGAAATATTGGTCTCAGTGCCGCCCATCTGAAAAACGTTCAAAATGAGTGAGAAATTTTTGGGCGTTTTTCACACTCAATTTGGACGTGCAAATCCAATTAGAGACTCTCAAAAATGCTAACTATTTTTGGACGTTTTTCCTGCCGCCACCTCAGTGGCGGCAGGACTTTATATTACTTTTCGTTTTCTAATTACATGTAAGCATTGTTCTGCATCAAAATACGATTAAAGTATCGGGTTATATAGTAAGCATAGGGCTTTGTTAACTTTGAATAGAAGTTTTGAAATGTTTTGACTTATGTTTTGCAATGTTTTGACTTACTTTGATGAGTCGTTTTTTTGCCGAAAAGTGCCTATCCGGATCGAAGGGGGGGGCGACTAGGTCCACTAATAATTCTTTGATTGTTCCGTTTTGTATTTTAATTCTTTTAACAAATTAATTGTACAACGTTTGAGACCTATTAAAATAATAATAAATTAATTAGAATAATTAATACGTTGCGAGTGTAAACCTAGCCCCCTCATTCTCTAAAGCGGCATAGCATAAGCAGGAGTGAAGCAAGATAGGCCCGTTAGAGTATTTAAAGGGTTTTACGAAAGCTTAGCATTGGCCCAGTAGCTTAAATGGTAGAGCACTGGTCTAGAAATCCAAAAATGGGTGATTCGAATCCCCCTTGGGTCATTTCGGTGAAGATGCGCTCTTTCTTTCAGTAAAAACCCCCTCGCTGTCTTGAAAAAATCCCATTGCTGTCTTGAAAGAGTCCCCTTGCTGTCTTGACATGGCGAGACGTTGTAATCAATTAATTAAAAATAAAACAAAATAATTAATAATTGCAAGTTTACAGTATGAACCTAGCTCCCTCATCCTCTAAAGCGGCATTGTATAAAAGTAAGTGTGAAGTAAAATCGGCTTATTAGTAGTAAAAGGATTTACTAAAGCTCAACATTGGCCCAGTAGCTTAAATAGTAGAGCACTGGTCTGCAGATCCAGAGACGTTTGGTTCGAATACCCTTTGGGTAATTCCGATGAAGATGCTGTTTTTCTTCCAGTAAAAACCCCTTTGCTGTCTTGGCATGGCGAGACGAAAGTAAAATAGGTAGTATCTAAGCTTCTATTTAAAACTATAGTTACTGTTCGGCTCGATCTTTAATTTTAGTTTAAATAGTTTTTATTGAAATTATTATTAAATTATAATATTAAATTAAATTAATTAATATTAAATTATTAAGTCCAAAACTAGTAGACTTTTATATTTTTTAAGTAACCCCAAAAGGTAGTTTAAGTAAGCCTGTTTAATTTTAAGATATTCGTTACAGTAGTTGCTTTAGCAGTTAGAATCAGACGCTTAAAAATTTTAAGGTTATCAAAGTATTAGTTTTTGGGCCTACTTGGTAGTGACATCATAGTCCATGTTATGTTTCTGTTTATGCGCAACAGTTGTTTAGAATCAGTTATTTAGAGGTGGTTGGTAATTAAAATAGATATATACAATACCAAACCTTTAACTAGCATTTGTTAGTTTTTCACAGAGTGTTTACATGATTAAAAGTTGATGCATATGATAATGCAGGCTAATCTTAAAGAATTTTATTTTCCACTTAGAGCCGACAATCTGAGATTTTTTTCAATTTTGCAATTGGCCAAAAACGGGAAACAATGTGGCACAAATGAGGTAAATCAAAAAGTTTAGCAAGAAACCTTAAATTGAGATATTGTATTAATGTAGCTAATATAGCCGGAGGTTCAAAATTACAGGCATTATAGGCATGATTTTTTACTTAGCTTTCACATTGAAGTTTGTTAAAAACTGTCGGGGAATTATTGTATGTGTTCAGGAATTTGTTGGCGGCAGGATTAAACTTTGTAAAGCTCGTATGTGTCAAAAGAATAAACTTACTCTAAAAGTTTGCATGAAAATCCTGCTTGTTCTCACTATCGGTTTTCCTGTGTACCCCCTTAAAGGCCGTGTTTACATTGAGCTTTTTTTCGGCTGCTCCAGCAGCTGAAAAATGCTGCAGCATTTTCCGGCTCTTGCTCAGCTGCTCGAGCAACTGACAAAAAGCTGGAGCAGCTGAAAAAATGCTGGAGCAGCTGAAAAAATGCTTGAGCAGCTGAAAAAAAGTGGATAAGTGGATAAGCGGTCACTATAGAGTAGCTGCTCCGTTGCCATGACAACTCTGCAGTTCCAGTTTTTTTCCAGCTGCCCCCGCTTTTTTCCGCACGAGCAGCTGAGAAAAAGCCGGAAACGGCGGCGAAATAAGCTGCAGCTTTTCTCCAGCTGCTCGAGCAGCGGAAAAAAAGCTCAATGTACTGTACTCAAATACTGTGCTGTAAATAAATACTGTGTAAACGCGGCCTTAATCATGACAAATGTACCACCACTATGTGGAACAAAAATAAACAAATTTTTTTTGCGCATTTTCAAAATAATGGCCAAGTAGAGCACATTGGGGGAAACATTTTTAGGCAGGATCAAGTGCAGTTGGGGGGAGAACAGTGGACCTTTTTTTTGGAGTAGAGCACCTCAGGGAAGCATTTTTTGTACTAAAACCCCTAATTGAATTTTTTCGAAAAGCCATAAATCAACGTTTTTTCGCTTTAAAAGTGCTAAAAATGAACTCAGCGCACTGAAAAACGTATAAAATGATGTTTTTCGGCAATGAAAATCCAAATTTGTGGAATTGTGGATAGGAATTATATTACAAAAAGTGCTTCCCTCAAGGTGCTCTACTCCAAAAAATAGGTCCACTATTTCCCCCCCCCAACTGCACTTGATCCAGGCCAAACTGAAGAATAGGGGGGAAAATTATTTTCGGCTGCCACGTGCCACCCACGACCCACCCCATCTTTTAATAAAAATATAGAACCCCCATCGTCAGCCAAGCCCCCAATCTGATCTCTAGCCCCCAAAATAGCTGTCGCCCCTTTTAATAAAAATCTAGAGTGAAATTATTGGTGTTAAAACCCTTAGGGGTGGAATAAGTCGGAAAACGGCATTTTTTCGACTAATGATTCGGAGTCCCCCTATATCCCCCAAACCTAGGGGGGGTTAAAATTGAACGCTCTTTTGAATAGGCTAGGTTAGAAACTGATAGGATGTAAGCTTTAGCTGGAATTCAAACTTTGTCCAAAAATTAAACTTTACTTTTTCAAATATGAAGCTATTTGCGGTTTTTTCGTGCTGTAAAGTCATTTCTGATGCTTCTTGGCAGGTTTTTTCTTCAAATTAGGCCTCAGGCTTAGGCTTAGGCTTAGTGCTTCGGCTTAGCGCTCAGACGCAGAGCTCAGGCTTAGGCTTAGTGCTTAGGCTGAGGCTTAGTGCTTAGGCTTAGGCTTAGTATTTGGGTGAGCAAGGGATTAGTCTTTGTTGCGTGCGTCAAATAAAAGCGCACTTGCTACTGTGGAATTATAAATAAAGCTGAACTTTTGCGCCTAAGTTGACTGTCAGTGCCAGCTTGATGCTGAGCATCAGTGACATTTTGAATTAGTATTTATGGTATTTGAATTTATTAAAAATTGGTACTTATGACTAAAGATGGCTATTTTTTCTGAGAAAATGTAATTATTTTATTGTCTACCCAAAAAAAACAAAAACTTTCGATATATGAGCTCAGTTTGACGACGTGTATTCCGCCTATTTTATAGTTAGGAAAATTGAACTCTTTTGGCAAAATTGAGCAGAATATGTTGCAAACAAAGCTGAATTAAATATACTATTATGTGTTACTTTATTCTCTAGGCTAAGCTGGCAGGATTTTTTCTGAAAATTTCGATTTTTTATTGCCTAAGCCTAAGCCTAAGCCTGAACCTAAGCCTGAGCCTATGCCTGATACCAAGAGTACATAAGCCTAGGGGTTAAATGCAGTTGGGGGGGTTAAATGCAATTTTGAAGGCAAAAATGGCTATAATCTTTGTTTTTGGATAGTTTTGAGTGCGTTATGATGTTTTAAGGTGGCGCTCCGAGAATTTGCACGTACTTCAAAAATTGTAAATTCTTACTTTCATGGTTATATTGGAATTTAGCAAGGTGCGCGGTATCAAAATGAGCAAATTTGCAAAAGGATTTGACTCAATTTATTTTTTGTGTATGTCACGTGACTTGCGAAAACCCTATTCACAGGGCACACATAACTCAATTCAAACTCTATCAATTTGGACAATTTATAGCTCATTTGAAAGGTTTTCAAACGTCTGGGATGATAAATTTTTTGTTTTGTGAATTTCGTTTTAAATTTTTAGTTATAAGGATTTTTAACTTTTCATGCAACTTTAACAACAAGTATCTCGCTTCAAAGTCCATTTATTAAAAAAATAAAAATTAGTCAGTTTCTTTGATTATTCTTGTATATTGTGTCAAAATTTTATGTCTCAACTCAAAACATGCTATTTGGAATCTGTGCCCTTTGGCAAAAAACCTTGGTTTTTAATAGAAATGTTGCTTGGCTTGCTGCATGTTTTCTGTGCGAATGGCTTGATTTGAAACGTGCCTTTCCTTCCTGTAAGGCTCATCACATAAACATGTAAATTTGAAAATTATAAAACTAAGCCTAAGCCTCAGCCTAAGCCCAAACTAAGCCCCATAATAACACTGGGACTAAGCCTGAGCCTAAGCCTAAGCCTAAATCCTAATCTAAGGCTAAATTTGAGTATTTTTGGAAATGCACACGCACACTCATACGTGATGAGCCTTGCAGGAAGGAGAGCTCAATTGATTTGACAGACGTTTGCTTCAACTATGTTTGTTTATTTATCAAAAAGGAAAGTAATTTATTTTTACTTCGATTTTTTGCGCACTTTTTTCTAGTTTGGTCATATTAAAAAAATATTCACAAAAACGCAAAATTCAAATTTTCGTATTTTTTTAAAATTTGAGTTAAACACATCAATCGACTCCTGAACACATTCTGAACAACTTTTCTTCAAGAACTATATGTCGATTTTGCTCCGGAAAAAATAATTCGTCAAAAAACAAATTCTCGAAGCACCACCAAGGTGGCGCTCCTGAAATATGACTTTTCTAAAAACGACAGTGTGAGACCAAAACATGAAGTAGGGGTTCTTGAAGCAAAAATGCTTCCCCCCAAGGTGCTCTACTCAAAAAAATTGGTACAGTATTCCCCCTTCCAACTGCATTTAACCAAAAATCTGAACCCTCAGTAAGGTACGCTTTCGCAATTTTTTTTTCGGAAACTCGTGTTCTCTCCGTTTTAAAGTGTCTAAATGGAGTCGGAATATTTGCACTATTTGGTAATCAAAACAAAGGCACGTTGACCACGTTCCTTGAGCACGTTGACCACGTTCCTTCCCAAAAAATTCGCCAAATTCACCAGAAAAGTCTAATTTGTGACCAAATTCGAGCTGGCCCTCACTTTGGGCTTAGGGCTTAGGCTTAGGCTCAGGTTTAGGTACTTTGGGTTTAGGTTTAGGCCTACGTTACGTTCACTTCCCAAAACACTGAAAGTGCAATTTTCAAGGGGTCATAGCTCAGAAAATACAAATTTGTGGATAGGGGTTTTATTACAAAAAATGCTTCCCTTGAGGTGCTCTTATCTCAGAAAATTCGGGTTAAATGCAGTTGGAGGGGGAATAGTGGACCTATTTTTTTGAGTAGAACACCTTGGGGGAAGCATTTTTGCTTCAAGAACCCCTATTTCATTTTTTGGATTTTCTGAGATACGACCCCCCGAAATCTGAACCCTCAGTGAGGGACGTTTTCGCAATTTTTTCCGAAGCTCTTATTTTTTCCGTTCTAATCGTGTCTAAATGGTGTCAGATTATTGTTTACAATTTTTTAGAATCACAACAAAGGCTCTTTCACCGGGTTCCTGCCAAAAAATAGGCCTAATTCGCCAGAAACGTCCAATTTTTGACCAAATTCAAACTTGGCCTTAATTTAGGCTTGGGCTTAGGCTCAGGCTTAGGGCTTAGGCTTAGTATGGGGCTTAGGCTAAGGCTTAGTATCAGGCTTAGGCTTAGGCTTAGGTTCAGGCTTAGGCTTAGGCTCAGGCTTAGGCAATAAAAAAATCGAAATTTTCAGAAAAAATCCTGCCAGCTTAGCCTAGAGAATACTGCCAACTAAGCCTAGACGATGCCGTAAAACATCATAACGCACTCAAAACTATCCAAAAACAAGGATAATAGCCATTTTTGGCTTCGAACTTTGGCCTACGTTCACTTCCAAAAACACTGAAAATGCAATTTTCCAGGGGTCATAGCTCAGAAAATCCAAATTTGTGGATAGGGGTTTTATTACAAAAAATGCTTTCCTCAAGGTGCTCTACTCAAAAAAATAGGTCCACTATTCCCCCCCCCAACTGCACCTGATCCGAAAATTCAAAAAATGAAGTAGGGTTCTTGAAGCAAAATTTTTTCTGTTCTGTTCTGTACATCAGTGGCGTAGGCAGGGGGGGGGGGGCGCGGAGGGCCAGGGGACCCGCTCAGCGGTTTTGCCCCCTCCTTAGCGATCTGGTCCCCCCTCGGATAGAAAATATGGGTCCCGTAGCAACTCCCTCCTCCCCCCCCCCGGTGGACAAACTTTTTTTTCAAAATTTTTTTCGGGCAAAAAGGCACGTTGGCCCCTCCCTCAACTTGATCCTGGCTGCGCTACTGATATACATACATTCATAAGCGAGGGTCCTGGGGTAATTATTAAAAAGTGATCGGGGAAGCAGCCCCATAGTTTTGACCGTTTAAATGTAAGAGTGGAATGACCGCACTGATATATAATATGTGTGTCGCTTTGTGTCGTAGTCGAAGAAAAAGTACATATTTCATTTTTCGCATTGCTGTATTTCAGTATAGTGCTGTTTACACGCCATGAGTGACACGACCACAGGTCCCAGTGAAGTTGATTTGGAGTTGAAAAAGGTACATATTGTGTTTTGTGTATATATACATTTTTTACAAATTCGTTTATTGTTTCTGCAAGATTGTTTTTCATTTTGATTTTAGAGTACATATAATATGCGAATTGTATATATACTTTTAATGTATCTGATAACCCGATAATGTTTTCCATCCGCAATCAAGATTTCTTTTGTATGTCAGCCAGAAAAAATTACTGTGTTATCTAAGGGGGTGGCCCACGGTTCCCGTGCCGGCGTGCCGCCCCCTTTTGGTTTTAGGTAGGGCCCCTTTGGCACAAAGGGGGAAAGGGCCTAATAAAAAATTGGGAGCCCGTTGCTCCGCCCCCCCCCCCGCGCGCCTGCTGATACCGTGTTTTATTGGATAGTACATAATTGTTTGATTTAGAATTGAAAATATTGTTTGATTCTGCGTGATAGGCTTTTGACGAGCTGCAGAACAAAGTCATGGAAACGCGACAACAGCTGAGACAATCCGATATTCAGATTGAAATGCAAAAGCAGTCCGTCAGAAAGGCAGCGCTGACCAAAAAAGAATTGTCCACCCTGCCCCCGCAGACTCCCACCTATCAGGCCATTGGAAGAATGTACGTTTTTTTTAATTTCAGAATTTTTTGTGCTTTTTTCAGCTCAATTGAAATTTTATTTTGTTGCGATTAAAGATTTTTTGGTGACAGAAATGGAGGCTTCCCCTTCGGGCTTCGGCTCTCCGCCTCTGAGTATTGTATGTCAGTATTCACTATTCAGTAATTTTTACATTATATGTATTTATATTATATATATATATATATATATATATATATATATATATATATATATATATACGACGTAAATAGCTAATTAATTTATACATTCATAATTATAGCAGTTAATGTACATATCATTTACATATTGTATATACGTACATTGTCTCAGAAACTTTGAAGTTTTATTTTGTTATGCCCGAGTTTTTTTCACGAACTTTTCTTTTCATGAACCAAGTTTATGGCGCCAGTGACAACGTTCTGCCAAAACAGGCGTTTAGATAGCATGTATTATTTCTAGGTTTCTCAAACAAGATATTAATGGCAGTCTTAAAATGTTGGACGAACGAAGCAAAGAAGCAGAGGAGAAAATTACTAAGCTAGAGGTCAGTTGATTTGCTCACCACTGATCCTACATTTGACAGGGTCAAAAACTTTGGTCAAATTTTTGACACCCCTAACGATGATCTACCAAAATATATTTTACCCTGCATATATGCAAAGTGTGCTTAATCGTTTATTTCTCCTATTATTGGGATAAACCTTTCAAAAAAAACCATTACCTTGCATACATATAGTTGGAGGGATGGGGGGAAGACCCCCCTTAAAAAGGTAAAAATTGCGTCATTTTTGGGAGGGGGGAGGAAATTAATGAGTTGACGCAGGGGAAGGGGGTCCCACCAAGGGAGGGTGGAGGGGTACCCAAAGTTTTTGTGCTGTTACATTTATGTTACCGACTACCGTGTACCTTCCAAACGTAAAACACTTTTAGTTCGGTTATATATATATATATATATATATATATATATATATATATATATATATATAGTTTTGGTAAGGGTTAGAGTTAAAAATTAATCAGCTGACTTTTGTTAACTCGTCTGCTATGCGATTCCTAAACGTCGGGCTGAAATATGTCTAGTCCATTTTTGCAAATGCATTCAAGTCCATATTTATGAAAATAGGCCCCTAGTTATTATTAGTTGCGTATTTTTTTGTAATTTTCGCCTGATCAGCATCCAGCGAATATTGTAATTGTTTGATTGATGAATATATTTCTAAAGATATTTTTTATTACAGAGTCACAAAGTTTATTTGGAACGCAACTTGAAAGATGCTACTGAAAATTTACGTGAACTTGTACAGTCTAAGAAAGGTGTTCTTTGAAGTTATATTTTCTATGCGATGTAAAGCCCGGTTCATACTTGTCCTTAAGGACACGGGGATAAGGACAAACTTCTGTCCGCTGTTGTGAAAAATTGACAAACTAATTATTTATATACGGCCTAAAAGTAACCTCTGTTATCTTCATACGAAAAACTGCAGTTTTTCTGGATCGCTTAAGGACAAAACGATAAGGACAAGTATGAACCAGGCGTAATGCTAATTCTATGTTTATAATAAAATGTCATCGACACGTTCTGTGCTTATTGAGAGACTTGGTGATTTGGTCAAACGGCCCAAATCCTATAATTATCCGGCACCGTTTTGAAGCTCTGTGACAATGAACAAGCTTTATTCTATTCCCTGCTGCTTTGTTACTTCAGGACCATACCATATCCGAAACTGTTCCGAATTAACTGCACGGGATTTTTTAAAATGTGCCGGATATAGGACCTGGGACCGTCAAACTATGTAGTTTCGGTATATAGACTTATGCATCTAAAAGTTTAGACATAGTCTCATCATAGTTTAGTGTGGACTAGGTCTCCAAAGATTGTGCGTTTATGCGACCCACTGTGAATGAGTAAGGCTGGGATATATAAAAGGTTTTTGACTTTCGACTCGGTCTTAAACGTTCCATTCGAATGAAATGTATCAACCTAATGAAACATTTTCTATCATTTTTTCATTTGTCACGTGCTCGACTTAGATTGGGTTTGAAGTTAAACTCCTTTGAATCAGAACCAAAGGGTGGGGATGGCAGCCTTTATAAAAAATTGTGTGAAGATTTGATCTTGCTACATTTGGTTTATCGCGGACGGATCTGAATTGTTTTCGGCCGAAATCAAGTGAAAAAGCTGTGTAAAAGGAAAAAGAAAAGTAAAACATAAGAAACTCTAGTGGGAAGAGACTCTAAAGTTTGACCAGAAATTGCTGAACCCTAAGACAAAATATGTGGCGTAATTTTTGGGACTAGCTTACGTGGGCAGTTCTGCTGCATTTCTCTTTGTGAGCCACTCATTTTGCCGTCGTGAGCTGGTTGAAGCACTGTCTGGAGGGGGGTGAGGTTGCCGTCTGGGGGGGGGGGGGGGTGCAAATTGCAAACCCCCCGCCCCCATGCCCATGTGTGGTGACTTCTCGCTGTACTCTTGATGCTTCGCTCGCAATTCATTTTTTTCGTAATGAAATCGTGTGTTTCTTTTTCTCTCAGGGTCCAGCTTGTTTTAGTCAGACTTTAGTATAAAATTTGGGGACGAATCATTCCATTTCTTCACCCCTAGATGCGTCCTTGTACACGTGGCCTTGGGCTTGTCCCGAAATATTCTTCAGTATTAGGGGCCATGAGGGGCCGGGGGGAGGGTCTCCAAAATTTAGTAAAGGCACTTTTTTGGGAAAATTTTACAAAATTTCGCAAAATTGGGGCGTTTCTGGTCGATCAGGGGGAGAGGGTCCCCAAAATTTAGCCGGAAAGGCCCCCCCAAAATTTTGACCGTGTTACATGTGTTAGGGGCTTTTTCTTGATAATATAATAGCGTGTGCGAGCAAGCCGAACTATACTTTGTACTTGTGCAGAATATTTGCTATTAGTTTTTTTTGCTACTACAAGACATTTTTTGTGGGGAGCCTCTAGTGGTAACGTGGTGGTTTACCCCTGTACAAGCTTTAAGTGTTGCGCATAAGTTAGCTGAAGCTTCGAGTGGAGTTCATCAGTTGGGTACAACTTCCTTAAGGGGAGGGCTACCCAGGTCAAAAATCAGAGTTCTCCAATTTTGCTTATTTTCACATATGTTACTCCCCCAAGGCACCCCAACGTCAGATGAGAACAATTAAGCTTGAAGGTGCACTTTTGGTTCAGTGCGTTCGTCAGTGTATTTACATAGGCGAAAGTAGGCAAAAAAGCTTAAAAGTAGCCCTTAGTTGGACAGTTCTAACACAAAGCACATCAAGCCAATCAGGCTGAAACTTGGCATGGTTGCAGCCCACATATATGCGCAAAATCGTATGATCCGGATTTTTGATATGTTTTTTCAATTCTAAAATCCAGGGCGAAATGTGAAAAAATGGCCGTTTTTTGGGCCCGCCAAATTTGAGTGATTTTACATTTGGCGTCACTGCTCAGGCCATGGGCAAAAATTTGAAAAAATAGATCATAGAGGTTGAGATATGACGTTAGGTTATCGAATCATGTAAAAATCAGCTTCGTCAGTGTTAACCAAAATTTCGAGTAAAGGGGCGCTTTGCAACCACAAAAAACTTTTTTTTGCGCCTATGATTTACACGTAAAATTGAATTTTCGGGAGCCACTAGTGAAAAATTGGCAAAAGCATTGGTTCCAGTTTGTTACATCTGCGATGCGCCTTCCCTGGGGCTACATTGTGTGCAAATTTGAAGCGAATCGGAGAACCTAAAATTTTCACCTTTTCAGGTAGCCCCCCTTAAGCGAGTGTTGATTCAACTTTATTGCAACTTGATTCAACTTTATTGTAGTTCATCAGTTGATAGAAGTTGTTGCTTTGTCAACTGTTGTTCATAAGCTAGTTGTGCTGCCCCTAGTGTAGTTATAATAAATTGCTGTTACCCTAAAACGGAATTTCATTTTATTTAGAGCTTTTCTAAGTTTAATCGGTTCTAGCTTCCCCCAGATGTAGTTCATAAGCTCAATAGCCGAATTCACGTGTTTTGTTCTAGTTCTACTACACTGCGCTTCATCCGTTACGTTTTATACATATATAGTTCCTGCGACAACAGTTACATTTTATTGCACAACAAGAGTACATACATACGTATTGCACAACATTTTGGTCTTGTAAAATACTGAAGAACCCGAAATATTAACCCCGAAATAATTGAATTTTTGAAATACTAGATTATCAAAATAGTAAGCTAAGAACATTTTACGAGTAAAATGTTTACGAAAATGATTTTGAAAAAAGTAAACAATTATTTGTGGGGGTTTATGACCCTATCATGGCGTACATAACAGTTAAAAAAACAAACAACAGTTTTGGCTATTGGCTCATGTGTCTTTATACCGTCGGTGGTCGGAAAATATGGCTGCACTTTAAGAGTGAGTTAATAAATTTTTAATGATTAATTAAGTCAGGCAAAAAACTTGACTAAAGCCCGGTTCATACTTGTCCTTAAGGACACAGGGACAAGGACAATTTTCGGTCAGCTACTGTAAACAATTGACACAAGCGTTTCGGCTAATTTTTTGCATACGATCTGCAAGTGAGTCACTTTCAAAAAGTATTTTAAATACTGACTTTTAATATTAATATTAATTTAACATAGCGGTACAAGTGACCCCAGCAGTAATCATGCGAAAAGTTGGCTTCTTTGGTCAGGCAGTTTTCTTGGAATCGCTTAAGGACAAAACGATAGGGACGAGGATAAGGACGAGTATGAACCGGGCTTAAGGGTCAATTCATTCAGCCGACAAAATTTCACAAATAAATCACAAATCTATCACGCCACTAATAGTGTATAAGATCATTTTGTGGCTTGACAATTTCTTAATTTTGCCGGCCGAACAAGCATACGGCTGTAAGTATGAATCGACTAGGGCAAAAAGTTAAACTTTAACTGAAATAAAAAAAGTTAGGGGTCTTACTTTAACTTTAACTTTAACTCCAAAAAAAGTTAGAGGTCTTACTTTAACTGTAACTTTAACTTAAATTAAAACAACCTTACTTTAACTTTAAATTAAAGTTATTTTAAAAAAGTTATATAAAAGTCATTGATTTTTGGCTTACTTTAACTTTAACTTAAATTGATGCCTGCGCCTTACTTTAACTGTAACTTTAACTTAAATTGAAGCAATACTTAAATGAAAATGGTTTGACTTTTTTGCCCTAGAATCGACCCTAAACCGTACTTTCTAGTAGCCTTTCTTTTTTATCTACTGGAATCGAGCTTGAAGGCTCTAGTTATATACCTACATTTTCTTTGAATCATAAACCGAACAATTTTGTTTAAAGCCACCCTTAAATTCTCAGCCATATTTCAATCCACTTAACCCAACAAATCCCACCGTTTCTTTCTCTTGCCGCGGCCCGCCCCGCAGAGCCCCAGATAATCCAGGGTCATCGCGATACCGTCTTTGAAATTAAATTCCCCCTCATCGTCTGTGAAGGCAAATTGAACCCCGTCGTGCATATCTTTCAGAAAACTCGACGCGCCATTTAGAATTCCCAGAAATCCTTCCGTGTCTGTTTCGACCGAATTTTCGGAGCTCTCGCCGTGACCCGGTCGTGGGGGTAATTCGTTGGAAAAGTCCGAAAAATCAGCATCGTCTTCCGTCGGCCTGGGGGGCAACGATTCAAGTCCCCCCAGTTTTTTGGCAATTTTTTGTCTTCTCGTCGGTGCTTGCTCGATTAGTGGAAGAGATCGATCTAAGCTGATCGGCTGTTTTTTCTCCGTATTCTGATGTCGCAAAATCTCAACTGCTGCGTGTCTAATTTCGGCGTCGTCGGCAAAAACCGGTAAAACCGGTTTCCCCGCAACGGCTTGGTTCAAAAGCCGGTGAAAGTATTCTTCTCTTCTCCTAAGTAGTTCTGGACTTTGGGTTGCAGCTTCTGTAGTCGGTACCGTCTTAACCTCTGCCGTTGTACTCGTAGCTTCTGTACTTGTAGTAGTAGTAGCAGTAGTAGTAGTAGTAGTAGTAGTAGTTTCTGTGGTCGGTATTTTTGTAGTAACTCCGGTTTCTTGTAAAAAAGCCGGCGGTTCTGTTTGGATGGAGGTTTTCTGAGATTTCGGATAATTGATTGCCGGTCGCATCCCTCGAATATCGGCGTTGTAAAGCTGTAGCGACGGCATAACATAGTGGCTCACAATTTCTGGCTTGGGCGTGGGCTTAGGGGGGTCAGTTTCTTTGGTTTGCAGCTCAGGACTAGGACTGGGGCTTGAGGTGGATGTTGTCGGTTCCAAACGGCTGAAGGGACAAATCTCGAGCCACCATCTTCGATCCCTGAAACACAAAAATAGCTGATGTTTTACCACCTTCCAGAGTATCAGAACTTTTGGAAGCTATTACCTACGTGTTTTTGCTGGCGCGGTCACCTTGCTTTATTGTTTTTTACCCAAAGGGTTAACTGTTAACCGTACATACCTGTCTATAACACGAGGGTCCTAATCCATATGTAGTTCAAACTTTGCCATAATAATAATAATGGATAATAATTCAGTATAGATAGCAAAGTATAAATGGTATAAATATTCAGTTGGTTATGTATAATACTCTTGGTATAATGTATACTCATTACTTTTGATTTCATCAAGAGTACAGTTGCTCCCTACAGGAAGGGTAGTTAAACGTACCTTCCTCTCACTATTAATCAAGAGTACAGTGGCTCTCTCTTATAGGTTACCTATAGCAAGAGTACATAATAGCATTAGAAAGACCTCACTGTTTCTTAGCATCGTAGATGCTCTGTAGTGCTCTGATGGTGTAGCCCTGGGGGAGGTTGTAGTCCATGGTTCCGCGCCATTCGTTCAGCAGACGGGTTGGAGTGCAGCCCTGTTCGTCCAGCTGAATCTCAGGGGCGGTGCAGCACAGCAAACTCCATCTGAAAATAGAAATATAATAAGATTTAGGGTCGATTCATTCATAGGTGTCTGGGGAGGTTTGCCCGGGCGAGTCAGCACTCAGCAGCGGGAACGCAACAGTACCGTTATGCAACAGTATTATTGAGACATTTCATGGGTGTGTTTTAATGCATCTGCCTACAACAGTGACTTCTACTGCGAACACAACACAAGTATCAACAAAGGAAGAGGTGAATCTGCGCAAAAAATCTGATCGCACACCGTTGGGCGCAAAAAAATCAGTTTGTGGCATGAATATTTTACCTAGCATATATTTGACTAACTGAACACTCGGCTGTAAGCATGAATCGACCCTTACTGTAAATAGTTTTCATCCTTTGAGATCATCACCCCACCTACGTAAGCCGTCTGCGGACACTGCACGAACAAATCTCCGTTCGTGCTGGACGCTGGGTCGCTGAACCCACACGCTGCGCTCACTGAGCTGCCTTGATTCTAAAATAGAATATATGCATTACTAGCAAGAGTACATGATAGTGTCTCGCTTCTATAGGACACTTGTGTACTCTTTATACCAAGAGAGTCCTATTATGTACTCTTGTTACGCGGCGGCCTCAGCCGCCGCGTATATACTATAGTGCAAATCTGTGCGTCAAGAGCACAGAAATTTCACAATTTCAGTGTTAAACTGCTGGTAGGTCAGCAAATAACACAGTTTGTGTGGGTGTGTGTGGTATCTCCTGTGTGTACGTACTTAGTCTCACCCGCCTCAGCTACGTTCTACTGCATGCTGTCATCTGCATTATGTCAAGTAGGATAAATTTTGAATACAGGAGACAGTAAAAATACAAAACCTGTTGCAACACTGCCTCTAAATTTTTTATCAGTGTTTCGAAAGAAGTTACGCATTTTGAAGGCTGATGACATAGCAGCCGCGCTGTGACACAGTTGTGGATAGCGTTCCGCTATGACACATCAGCGTGATCGAGTGATAAATCTGACATCAGTCCAAGTGACCAAGTCTACCTTTTTGTCCCAGCTTTTTTGTATTCATGAAAAAATGTTGACTTTTATGAATACCAATAAGAGTAATACCTGGAGTAAAGTCGAGCTTGGTTTTATGAATACGTGAAGCCGGGATTTTAAGCCTGGCTTGGTGCTAGTGTGGTCAAAAAGCCAGGCTTACACTTTTATGAATGTAGTTGACTGGCGCGCGATTTTTGTCAGTTTTTGTGCGAACTTTGTTGACTACTGCTGTGGACACTCTTGGATTGAAAATAAGTTTAAGCCTTATGTTGATATGTTTATTACATATGTATGTTGCCTTCTAAATACTTAAAGTGCCGCGTTTTATATTCGTAGAATATCCTCAGCCCAGCAAGCATGTCGCACCGTAATCTGTCATAAATAATTTAAACTTTACTCGCAAAACGTGCTTGTTTATACTTAAGATCGGCCGCTTATGGCGTTTTTGCACCCTGTCCTGAATCCTATACGCCTTTAGGTCTTTAGTCTTGGTCCTGAGTCTGACACTTACTGTTCTTAGTTATTCTGCACAGAAGCCTAGTTAATACTTGTCCTTATTCTTGTCGCTGTCAGTTTGTCCTGAGCAGATCCAGCAAAAATACATGGCCCTCAATTTTAACACAAAAAAAGTACGCGACAAGTTTGTATGCAAACAAATTAGAAGAAACTATTCTGTCAATGCTGCACACTAGCTGACCGAAAATTGTCCCTGTCCTTATGTTCAAATATAAAACATGAACCAAGTTTTAAGGAGAAGTATGAACTGGGCTTTGGTCGATTGAGCAAGACTTACTATGGAGTCAAGTTGGAACGGTCTACACTCGAAACTGTACAACCGTTCGTCGTGTTTCTTTTGTCGATATAGACTGTCGAAATTCGACAAATAATGTCCGTTCGGGCATCGAAAATCGGACCAGCCGAGGCCAGAAATTAAAACAATCGATAATTGTCCGATGAAATAAAATAATAAATTAATTAAATACATTCTCCTGGTTAAAACCTATAAAATCGAACATGTAAAATTTGCTTTAGGTATTTCATACAAAAACATGAAAAAACGAGAGGGGATATTTTTATATTTGGTAAAAACGTTAGTTCTTTGAAACAAAACTGTAATAATTTTTCTAGCAGTAAAGGGTGCACGCGAACAAAACAAATCGATGCAATATGCAAACAAGCAAAAGTTTACTGCAAAAGTAATCCAGTGAGTGAAAAGGGTGAACGTTTGACAACATTAGGCCTGTTGCGCGGTAAAAATTAATCGCAAACAAAAGCAACTAAAGTACAAATCAAGAGTGCATCTTTCGAAGAATATGACTCTCTGCCTGAAGTAGAGTGAATTGTTTTAGCTAATCTTCAGTTTACGTCGGTAAATGTAAAAAACCTAAATTTTAAGTCACCCCAGTACACAGAGTCCCAAACTGCAGTTAATTTTATGCTGTAGTTTTCTGAGCTCATGTTTTTTTTGGCGGCGCTGTAGCTTTGGGCAAAATTAGCAGTAGGTATTTTGAACAGAAGGAGTCATTATGTGCAGTTTGTTTGATTTAAATGGAAATTTCCTAATCACACCACACAGAAAAACCTACCGAAACTAAATTAAAACATGTTTATTTTTAAACTTAAAAACCAGCCGCAAATTAGTTTTGAATTCAAAGTAATAATGGCAAAATCTTTTAAAAATTCACTAGTGTGTTCCGATTTTAGATATATGTTAACTAAACCTAAAGCTAAAAATTTTCACCCAGCGCCATGATTACGACCCGAAACAATTTGGGTTACCATTTGGGACCTTCAAAGAGTACAGGACCCGACCCAAAAAGATATTAAACCAGTGTTCTTCAAAATTCGTGTGAAAGATGAATACGAAAAAAAATGAAAAATCATAACGAAAGTTTGGAATGTTCAAAAATAGACCATTATAGGCAGAAAAGATGTACAAGTTAAACTATTTTACGCAAAAGTTAAAAAAAATTTTTCACCCGGGTTTCGAACCGCAGACCTCTCGCACCTGAAGCGAGAATAGTAACACTGGACCACCGAGTTACATATACGATCGTTTCTAAAAAACTTTTAATACGATTAAGTGAAACAGAGAATCCCAGTACAGACAGGTATCCAGTGTCCTTCTTATATCGATAATTTTCCTCATGTTAACATATAAATTTACAATATTTCAGTAACATCTGAAGAAGAAACTACATAGTAGAGGTAAATCGTAGCGGTTTTCTGTTTTAATATTTGCATAACTAAGATCGTCGACATCCAAGACCGGTTGGCTCAGGTGGTAGTGCGTTAGCATTTACTGAGCATCTGATCTCAAGTCAGAAGTTTGGGGGTTTGAATCCCCAACGGTTCTCAGCTTTTGCATTCTGAGTTGCTGTTCTTGAACTTGCATCTTTACGTTAGCAAAATTAACCTACCTGTCTTAACCGTGTAACTAGCCTAGTGTATTTAACCTAGGAAAGGAAAAGGCCGCGTAAAACGGCAGTTCCAGTGATAGGCCTTCCAGTGTTATTTAACACTGGAAAGTCGACCCACCGCAAATAACAGGTAAGTCTGTCTATTTGAAGATTCTGCAAATTCTATACAAACCAAGTATAAAGTACCTGTTGCGCTGTGGCGCAACAGGAATAAGGTTTCTGTGAGAGAAGTATTCATTTGCCACACTAACTTGAATTCGAATAGTTCAAGTTTGTGTTATTTGTGTGAAGTTTTCAAATTCGGTGAAAAGGACTGTACAAGGAAAACGTGAAAAGGGAATTACAAATCTGAAAAAAAATATTTTGACTTCATCAAAACAGTAAAAGATGACTTCTGATTGAAGAAAAAAATTGTCGTGACTGAAATTTTGAAAAAAATTTACGGTCACTACGTCAAGAGATGAACTTTACAAAAAATGTAAAACGCTTTTGAAAAACATGAAACGAATTTCAATTTTTCAAGTTGGCAGTCACACATGTGCACTGAAATGTTTTCGACCAATATTGTGCAAAATTAACCTAATTTTACAATGGAAACATTTGCAACATTCTACAACACAGCCGTGTCTGTTGTAGAAATGTTGTAAAGTGACCATTGTCACTGGCAGTCACTTGGCCAAGGTTACAGTTACGCGTGGGGTACAGTTACAAAATTAGAACGCCCATTATGGGTTGAAATGGGGAATATAAAGGTGTCATTTTTGACTTGACTACAAATGACCTGGGTCTTTGTCTTGGGTTATACATAGTTTGGTCAAGAGTTAGGTATATAGTTAGGATGCTGAGTGAGAAGTATATTAACTGAATAATTGCTGGTAACTCTACGTTTTGCCTTAAGCGGTTTCAAGAGACCTATGTGGTCAAATGAGCCAATCTTTTGTACAGAGTCTTGCGTAACTTTAGAGTGTACTACATTCCTCAGGAAGTACAGGACTATAGAACAGGAGTGTACTACACCTAATCACATCAAGAGACAAAAGGGAGAACACCTCCCATCCCACGGCCCGCCCCACCCCCCGGACCCCCCCCCACCCCCCCCCCCCCCCCCCCATGGAGTTTTTCTAATCAGGTGTGGAGTAAGTTTTAATCTAATCTAATACTTTGTTCCTCGTGTCTCACAGTGATCGGATGCGACTTTTCGATATAAGTTGCATTTATCACATTCGAACCACATGTCACCATTTTTGCTAAGAACAAATGAAAATAGAAATGATTATATAATTTTCATTGGGTAGAGGCCAGAGGGCCGATTGATGATCGGAAGGTTGGTGGTTCGAATCTACTTCGGCATTATATACATTACCTTTTGATTCTCTTAGAATCCTCACTATGCAGCTCTAAGGGTACTGTTGCTTTGCTACCGGTCACCTGAGCAACCTATTTACCTAACCTACCCTCCAGTGTTATTCAACACTAGAAATTCTACCTAAAATACGCATAGCATATACGCGGCCCCCGAGAGGATGTGGGAATATGGTAGCTTGTAAAGCGCATATAGCGGGGTGGGTGTAATATTTGTGACCGATTGGAATTTTTTGGCTGGCCGGTTAAAATCAGTCGGGCAACGACATTCGACCGATCGACCCAATTAGGCCAGCATAACCGTCCGGCAGGCTAAGTTAAGCCAAAATGACGCTCTAGATTTGGATGAATTTGTTCTTTCTAGAATTTCTGCATTTCTGCCGGCCCGGCCACCGTCCGACGGCTTACGCGGTCGGTCACAAACATGGGTGGACGTGGAGTTGATAAGTCTTGTGCCTATTTACTCCTACACGCGACATATAACGACTCAAAGGGCTAATTTAAAGGGCTGAGATTTAGTGATAGGCTCGATACATACTTACAGCCAAGTATATGTCCGTTCAGCCTGCAGAATGACGTCACTACTCACCAGCAGCCTAGTGCAGTGAAGCAGCCAGCGGATGTGACGTCATGATTTCGTCATTTTGTCGGCTGAACGGACATACGGCTGTAATATGAATCGACCATTAAGGTAGTATATATTGTATGTAGTATGTACCTTTGATGTCAAGTCCTCTACGGCTTCCCACAAAAACTCTAAAAAATCCATCTACCTATTACATTAGAGTATATACATCACAAGTATTGTACTTATATCAATGTTATTATTAGTTAATAAATAGTACTAAAACGTGCCATTAAAAACACTAATATGCACCAGTTTTGACAAATCAAACAAAACACACACGCGACCCTTGAACCAAAAACAATGATACAGTTTGTAAAATTGTGCAATATGTGCGCGTCAAAATTGCAGTTCACTCACGTTGCATCGCACTTGCAGTTAACAGCTAGCGCGACCTGTAGTGGAAAGTTTTTCGGATTTTATTTGTAATTTTGATGAAAAAACTTTTCTGCGGAAGTTGATAATTTTTCCCGTGTACGATGTAATTTTTTGTACAGTACGTTAATAATACATGCTGTGAGTCAACAAAAGGTTAATTTACAGTTCAGTGAATTTTTGACTTTCACCAATCCATTTGACTCAACTTTTTCCTAAAAATGACCTTCACATCTTTCTCGTACGAATTTAAAATTTTTTATAGTAATTTTTCCCTCTGGCTGAAAGTCATAAATTGAGGTTAAACTGGTTATTGACATCTTGTATTGAAGTGAAGGAAAAATTCGCGTTTTTTCAAAATGCGTTTTTTCAAAATATATAATCAGCTCAGCAAGATGACCTGTTTGGGTCGATCACTCGCTGTTTACTAACAGCCTTATGTCCGTTCAGCCGACAAAACTGTGAAATGCGTCCGCCATCATGTGGTAGCTTAAGCTTTGCGAATATTCCTTAAATTTGGTCATCTGGTACGTTTCAAGGTTATTTATAAGCGGTTTTGTTGTATGTTGTGGACTGGTTCCGGTGAAAGGTTCGCCGCCCCATAACTTTTCAGAAAAAACCAGGACAGGCATCGAACCTATGCCTTCTGCTATAGTCCGGAATATGGCAGACGTGATCACCACTACACCATCCTGGCCAGCGACTAACTTTTCCAACAACCTTTATAAACCCCAGCCCATATGCATCTTACACAGCCGCATATCCCTATGGTGCGATGCCAGTTTGCCGTAATAAGGCTCGATTCATACTTACAGCCGTATGTCCGTTCTGCCAACAAAATGACGAAATAATGACGTCAATAATGCGCTGGCTGATCCACTGCACTAGGCTGCTAGTGACGTAATTCTGCAGGCTGAACGGACATACGGCTGAAGTATGAATCGAACCTTACCTTTCTATCCATCCCTATGAAAAGCCACAATACAACAATAGTTTATTACTGAATCGCAACGGTGGGTGAGTTGGGCGGCAACATGAACAGCAATACGCAGTCAGGAACACAACAGCATAGACTCTGCTGGTTCAACGAAATTGATTCAGATTTCAGACGTCTGAAAACTTAATGGCTGGGATTCTCAAAAGGTGTTTTAACTTCAGATTCGGTCAAAAAATGTTATTGTCGAATTGAATTGAACATTGTAATGAAACATTGTATGTATCTTATACGATCACATGTTTAACATAAGACGAGGTTAAATAAAATACCTTCTGTGAATCCCAACCAGTATATTTTCAAAATCACTAAACTAAACTCATTCGGACACGAATGAGATACACTCGAACTTCAAAATATCGGTGTTATCAAACCACCAGAGTCGTATAAATATACATCAATAAATTATTTACAATACTATACACACAATTTGAGTCCTCGGTCGAAACTTCAAGTTCATTTTTTACTTTTGTATTGAAAAAACTCTCGTACGATTTGCTGCAATTTATGACAAAAAATATTTTATCCTGAAACGTCGTTGTTACGAATCAATTCATAAATTTATTAGCATGATCGAAACTTCTACGGAAGTTACCTAATCATATTCCTGAAAGTCTCACATGATTCATCAGTAACGCACCAACACATACCCGTTTAAATGTAGAAAATTATGATCTAAATTTTGGACGACTAAAGTGTACAAGCATTTATAACCGTTTGAAAACACTGGACTGCACAAATCATCAACTTAAATTTATGATTTACAGTCAGCTAAAAATCTATATCAAATTTTAACACTGCGTTTGTAAAAAAAGTATCTTTAAAATATTCACTTAATAACCTATAAATAACATTAATCTAAAGTATATAATTTACACAATAAAGATACATAAAACAAATGATATCAGAATAAAATATATAATAAAAATGATACAGTATAATACAATATAATAAATCCTAAAAATGCACATTTTTACCTCAGTTGCACAGAAAAATACAAAAAGACAATATTTCGTAAAATTGGTTTTTTTACAATTATATATAAATTATGGGAATGAAGTTGATTAAAAAATACATTTGATAAATAACGAATGAAAATTTTGTTGAACACTGATAATCAAAAACTGGTTTAGAGAAAGACAAAAATAACACTGGACAATGAACATGAATAAAAACAACAAAAATAATTTAAAAGATCATTGTAATTAACAAAAAAAAGTGCCACTAGCTTAAAATGGGTCACCGATTGTACCTGAGAATTTATAACGTTTTTTAACAAATCTTTGGCATTCGACCAAGTTAGGTATAAAAAAAATCGAATAGCCCCCTCAAAAAAAGTACACTATGAAGAAAAACTCCCAACCAAAAAGCTACATGACGAGATGACGAAACTCTGCAGAAAAATTCAACAAACTCCAAAAAACGTAACACAAAAAATTATGTAAAAAATACCTCCTCATTTACATCTAAAATAAATAAAATTAAATAATAACAGCTTGACAGACATCATAAGTATTGTTAATTATTAATTAATAATTAAATAATAATAATAATAGTCAATATTGGACAGTGAAGCAACAATGCAATATATACAGTACACATACACTACAATCAGACACAGCATGACGTACGTATTGAGCAAATCACAGCCTTAGTCGAACGACAGACAGAAGCGAGCCAAATCAGCCAATCAGATTCACGCGTGGACTGATGCTGATATTAAGCTCCGCCCACTTTCTTGAACAGTGTAGTTGAAAATCAATGCTTCGCCGAAAAGAAACACTCACGTGATGAAGCGAGAATATTCAGGTAGACGATTCGATTTCAATTCCCCCTTCGTAGGTCTGTGGGGGGCCCTATGTTACGCATTCACATCCGCAGGGGGTCCCTGACCATTCAGCAGTACAGTGTTATAATTGGTTTCCCCATTCCACAGATGGTCAGATGCTGTTTTGGGGGGTGCCGTGGTTTTCAGCAGCTGGGGGGAGTGTTGCGGTACTCTGCCCAGGGGGGGTGCGGGAATGGTATACTCCACTGAGTCACCGGCTGGAGGGGGGGCCTGAGTGTGGGGGGTAGGCGTGAGACTGCAGCTGCTTTTGGGGGGCAGGGGGGGTTGGGGCGAGGCTGATTGGGGGATGGGAGGGGGCATGGAAAAGCTTTTGGACAGGACCCCTCCGCACGAGCCCCCTCCGCCGGAGGAGGAAGCGGGCAGGCGACGATTGTTGTTGCACACCGGACCCGGCAGCATCTGAAACACAAATGAGAGGGGGGTCAAGAAATCAAAGGGCCGTTCAGACGTTCTGAATAGCGTCAGACAACCTAGGGCTGCGAAAACTGTGTGAGGGTAACCTTATTCAGACGTACGGTACTCATAGCTGCACAAATAAGGTGGTTTTACTAAACTATGGTTTTACGTGCGTTTTCACATGATTTGCACATAATTTCACTACGAAATATGGTTTGATTCGTTATGAGTTTCGTAGATTTTCTTAAACCGTGGTTTTAGCTCAGTTGACATTTCAAATCTGCCGCACAGCAAGTCTCTGTCCAGCGGAAATGTAAACTGAGCTAAAATCATGGCTTACGAAAATTCACGAAATTCATAACGATTCAGATCACACTTCGTGATAATATTATAATGTGCGAATCATATGAAAACGTACGCAAAACCATGGTTTAGTAAAGTCAGTTTTGTGAAATCCTCCCACGGAGTTTCAGTTAGGCGGGGGCGCGGACCTCATCCAGGATTTTTCGAAATTGTGGGGGGAGCGGACTAACTTTCAATTTTTTATAAAAAAGCTAAATTTCTTGTAAATTTCTAATCTGTACTTGTGACTTTTTAGCGTTTCGCACATTCGTTAAAGCATTTTATAGCTATTTTACTGCAATTTACAGAAAAACAGGGCACTGGCTGACCCCTAAACCAACTGTCTACAAACCCAATTACCCAAAGCAATACTTTCATCTAATCCAGGCTCCCCTTTCTCAATTCATAGCCTAATAGTTACCTCCACGCTTTCCTGAGGTCTAGAGTTCACAGATCCAGCATTATTGGTCAGTCCGCCAATGTAGAATTTGACAGGATTGAGGGGGGAGTCAGAGTCCTCGGCAGGGTCGTCCGGCTCTAGGGGGGTCATGAGGGGGTGGGGGTCGCTGGGGGTGGCAGGGGGGTCCCCCAAAACCTTCTGGGGACTCAAGGGGGTCAATAGTTCCGGGTCGGCGGCCTGACGGCGGGCCTGGGGGGTGAGTCTATTGGGGCTGTTGACAGCGGGGGGCTCGTCTAGATCCAGCCGCCCCCAGCCCTCCGGCTCCCCCTCTTCTTCCTCATCTGTCGCACTAGCACAGCCCCCCTCGGTTTCGCTAACCCCGCCCCCGACGCCGGACGCGGCTGATGACTCATCGCCCTCGCGTTCCACTTCTTGACAGTAGAATGATTGCTGCAATGATAACACCGATGTATGACATTTGGCCCAAGTCCTATATTAAGCACTCTCAGATCCTTTTGTAAGAACCATCATTGCCAAACAGTTCCGGATATCGTATATATAATGGCCCTACGGGAATAAACAAGCTCCAAGAGCTGCTTCATTCTAGCACGGCTATAACACCAAATCCGGCAATGATCGGAAAACACTTTAGCAAAGTGTCGGATATATATTGGCATTGGGCCTAACATTTATATTACATTATAATTTGTCAACAATACGTAAAACGTGCGAGTTGTCTTATTATGTACCTACAAATCCAACCAAACCATTGACCACACCAAATAAACAGCTCACATGGTGGCTGTTGTCCTCAGTATGATAAAAAACAGCTCAATAGCTTATCACGGGGCACGCTTCATATTCAAAATTTGTCCGCACAACGTCTTTCGGATCAATTGGAGGTTAAAATAATCATTAGCGTATCAACGTGAGGCTACAATTTGACAATAGATTAGAATAACTAAAATAGTCTTCTTAGTATGTACTCTTGTCCTATAAGAGTTTGACTGTATGAAGCTAGTTGAATGTCACTGCCCCTGTGTCCTTAATTAAGGTGGCGCTCTGAGTAACCAAATGTGAGCGATAAATTTTTCAGTCAAGGTTTCGTTGGTTAACTCAAGAAAAAAAGTTGTTTCAAAGTAAAAAACTAGCTTTCATTTGACGTACATAACGTCAATTTTGTTCAACTTGAAATTTCAACCTATTTTTCAAGATTACTTCAAGCCACAAAAACCGACCCACATGAAACTTTGTACACTACTAGACCTGATTTAGTTGGAGGTGCCGAATATGTTGAATTGTAATTATTATGATTTGACTCAATATAATAGGAGTTTTAAAACACCACTTTCGATAAAATCTAAAACAACTACATTCACATTCATTCATTCATTCAACTAAAAATTTGCCGCCACTAACGACCATTCGACGAAAATGGCACCTTGGCAAGATAATTTTCTTTTAATTTAAGCTCTTGATTGTTAAATTTAGTTGACCTTTGAGTTGAGCTACGACGTTTCAAAAATTAGTTGAATTTTGCAAAATTTCAATTTTCATGGCGTCATAAAACTCTTAAAAGGACAAGAGTAGAGACCAGGCAGGCGTCAGCAGGCTTACCTGCAAAAAGGTATCATTCATGTGCGGCAGTAGTTGTCGGACGATGTGCATGAAGGAGGGTCTTAGGCGCGGATTGAACTGCCAGCATTGGAGCATGAGGGCGTAGAGCATGTCCGGGCAGCCGTGGGGCTTGGCCATGTAGTTGCGCTCCTGCACAAACTTGATCACATCCGAGTGGTCCATGCCGCAGTAGGGCTGTTGGCCCAGCGTGCACATTTCCCACAGGACCACCCCAAAGGCCCAGACGTCCGACTTGGTGCTGAACTTGGCGTCGGTCAGCGCCTCGGGCGACATCCAGCGCACGGGGATCATGCGACGGCCCTCGGGCACGTAGTACTCGCCCTCGCGCGCCATGCCAAAGTCACCGATCTTGCAGGTGCGCTGCTGGGACACGAGGCAGTTGCGGGCGGCCAGGTCCCGGTGCACGAACGTCCGCCGCTCCAGGTAGGCCATGCCGTCCGCAATCTCCCCGGCCATCTGCAGCACCTCGCCCAGGGACGGCGGGGGCAACACGCGCTCAGAGGCCGGCAGGTCGGGACGTCTGAAAGCAAAGGGGAAACATTAATGCTGCCGACAGGGCTCTATAGCGTTATCTATATTGTTGCTGGAGATTTCAATTTGAGTTGTTTTGATTGGGATCGTTTTGCATCAAAAAAAATCAGTTTCAAAAATTATTTTCTTACAATTTATTGGGTGTATCTAACTTCATTTTCAAACCAACTAGATATCTAATTCCAATTAGAACCTCGTATTCTAGACTTACTGTTGAACCTAATTTGCTTTGCAATGCGAGTGTCGGTCCAAAATTTGTAGTAACCGCTAATCATTGCATGATTTTTGCCGATATAAAGTGAATAAAGAACCGTATGTGAAATGAACATAAATAAATAAATAAATAAATAAATAAATAAATAAATAAATAAATGACAAGTGAATAAATAATAACAAAATGAACCGTATGGTACTTTAATTACAGCGATGCAAATGATACTGCAATACTGTATCATTCCTAAGCAATATGAATTGGTTCGAATTTTTTGGAACAACATATCATTGAATAATGTAACTAATCATTTCTGGCTTAACTTTAAAACTTGTTTACATAAATTAATAAGTCCATTTGTACCTAGGGTAAAAAAATAGTAATGAGATACGCTGGCCGAAATAGTTACACGAATTATGTACTCTTGATTACACCTATTTTCAAAAAGAAGGGTCAAACTCATAGATGCACATAGGGGGGGGGGGGGGGGTTGGGGGGGGGGAATCCACCCCCCCCCCCCCCCTGAGGGGGGTCGGCACCCCCCCCCCCTCAGACATCCGGCACCCTCCCCTCAACTCCCCCCCCTCTGATGGCCAAGAAAGTGCCCCAAAAATGCATAACAAGCTGAAAAATTGCAAAAAATTTTCGCCTACGGCGAAAAAAGTACCCCAAAAATAGGTTGAAAATCGAAAAATTTTCGGCTGCCGCCGAAAAATGGCAAAAACTAGGGACCACCCCCCTTCCGCCAGGGGTCGGGCACCCCCCCCCTCGCCGATTCACCCCGTGCATCTCTGGTCAAACTAAAGAAGTAAATAATTATACAACGATAAAACGTTTGATTTGCGTCTGTTGTAAAATTATGGAAAGTATTATAAATGTTCAATTAATGAATTTTTGTAAAAGTAATAATATTTTTACAGATGGACTGTTACTCAATTGTTATCTAGATTAATGACGATTGTTATCTACATAAATGATCTACGCAAATCTGTAACAGATAAAATTTTGTTGATGTTGTGTACGTGAAAATTGAAAAAGCCTTTTAAGAAAATTGCAAAAATTTGGTGTCAGAAATCCGATTTTAAATTGGATCAGGAGTGTCATATCTGGTAGAAGATAAAAAGGAAAAACTAAAGATGGTTTTTTCGGATTGGAAAAAAGTTCAAAGCGGGTTGCCCCAAGGATCTGTATTAGGAGCCACATTATTTTTTTATATATAAATGATTACCGATTTTGTAATGTCCTCTAAAATTCAAATTTTTGCTGATGATACTAAATAATACTATTCTTATCCTAAAAATGGAGACAATTCTGGACTACAAATAGATCTTCATAGTATTGAGTGTTGGTTAAAGATGTATGAGTTAAATGTAGAGCTTCATAAAAAAGCAGCTGAGCACATAGGATATAATAATTCATGTGGTTGTATTAATTGTAACTTGCCTGTAGTTGACTCGGTAAATGATCTGGGGGTTCATTTTTCGAAATCTTGGAAACTTTCGGACCACATGGCAGTTATAGTTGAAAAGGTGTGTTTGCGTTTAATCTTCTACTTAGAAACTTTTGTGTAAAGGATCCCATAATTTCAATTAGTTTATTTTGTTGCTGCACATTAGACACTCATTAGAATATGTCTGTAAAGTTTAGGATCCCAGCCTCTAAAAAGATATTAGAGTATTCGGAGATATTGAACCAGTTCACAGATTCTTCACTCGAATTCTATGGGGAAATAACTTATGTTATAGTGAACGTTGCGATTTACTGAATATTAATAAGTTACTGAATATTAATAAGTTATCTTTAGGGCGGTAGCAGCGTATTTTATAAATGACGTACAAAATTCTACTTGGTTTCACTTCTGTTTGTCTAATCTTTGGGGTAATTCTGGGAAATTAAGACCTAATGCTCTGCCTAAATTGAATGTTAGAGCTAATTTTTCCTAACAAAGTAATATCTATTTGAAATGCTCTTCCCAGTGAGGTACTTGAATCTCGTAATCCTAAACTTTTTGATGGCATTTAATTGAACAAAAACAACTATTATTCAGTTTTCTGTTAGAAAAACTGTTTTGTAGTTATTTCGTTTTAATTTTAATTTAAAGTAATGTAAGATTCATTTTTATCATAGCTGGGTTTATTAGGCTGAGGTAGATTGAATTTTGTTTTCCTCTTTTTTTAAAACCTGGAATTTGAACACACTGGCGTTACTATTATTCTTCACTTTCAGTTTTGTCTGTGTTTTGTAGACAAGTATTTTATTTACTGGTTAGACTTTGTCATTATACATATACTTGCTAGTTGTGTTGAATTTTCCCCTAGGCTAATGTTGCATTTTCTCTCTGTTTTCCAAAACCAAAAGACGCATTGAAGCCTTATAGTGCGTTTATTCATTTTTGTGTTAACCTATTAGTTTTTCGTTTTTGTATTCGCATATTTTGTTCTTTCATCGATAGTAAGATTATTTTGTTCCTGCTCTGGCTGTGTCTCCTTTTTTGTTTTTGCTGGTCTTACGTAAAGCTTTCTTTCTTCTTGGTGCTCCTCCTTAGCACTTACAATGCTCTTGGTGTTGGTGCCTCTCCTTAGCCCCTACAGTGCTCTTCGTGCCCCGGCCCTTACAGTGCTCTTCGTGTCCCTCCTTAGCCACTACGATACACTTCGTGCCCCTCCTTAGCACCTACAGTGCTCTTTGGAGCCCTTCTTTAGCACCTACAATGCTCTTGGTGCGGCTGCCCGTTGCTGACCACCCCGTGCATGTGCTCAGGTCCCTGATATTGCCCAGTTCCATCAGCACCATGACGATGAGCGGGGGCTTCCCGTTGCTGACCACCCCCCACATAGTGCTCTTGGTGCCCCTCCTTACGCCCCCTACAGTGCTCTTGGTGCTGTGCCTGTCCTACCTCTGCCTCAGATGGTCCCTGAGATTGCCCAGTTCCATCAGCTCCATGACGATGAGCGGGGGCTGCCCGTTGCTGACCACCCCGTACAGCTGCACGATGTAGGCCGTGTTGTAGTTCTTCCAGTGGGTGGCCTCGCGCAGGAACAGGTGCTGCTCGAAAATGCTGGCCCCCTCCCGGATCATCTTGACGGCGCAGGGCCCGAAGCGGACGCCGGCCACCGACTCCAGATCCCGGCCCTCCCCGCGCACCACCCGCCCGAACGTCCCGCTGCCCAGCTCCCCCCTCAGCTCGATGCCCTCCCTGGGCAGCTCCCACTCGTCCGCCTTGTAGTAGTCCTCCTGGCTCCAGTACTCCGGGTTCACCGACCACGCCTTGTCGTACGCCCCGCACGCCTCCTTCAGGGCCAGCTGCCGCTTGCGACGCTGCACCCAGGCCACCGCTCCCGCCATGGCCACGAAGAAGGCCAGCGACATGGCGCCCAGCACAGCCCACATGGCCGCCCCGTCGCGCTCCCCGCTCTCCTCCAGGTAGATGTAGAACAGACGCGTCAGGGGACCTGCAACAGCGTCGCGTTATTCTTAGTCGCAAGTTATTCTTATTCTCGAGTTATTGCTCTCAAGTTGTTCCTAGTCGCAAGTTATTCCTATTCGCAACTTATTCTTCGTCGCAAGTGATTCTGACTTGCAAGTTATTCTTATTCGCAGTTATTCTTATTCACTAGTTATTCTTATTCGAATTTATTCTTATGCGCTAGTTATTCTTATTCGCAGTTATTCTTATTTACTAGTTATTCTTATTCGAAGTTATTCTGATTCGCTAGTTACCTATTCTAATTCGAAGTTATTCTTATTCGCAAGTTATCCTATTCTCAAGTTATTCACAGTTATTCCTATTCTCAAATCATTCCTATTCGCAAATTATTATTATTCGCTAGTTATTCTTATTCTCGAACTTATTCGTAATCGCAAGTTATTTATTAGCAAATTATTCTTATGCTCAACTTATCCTTAAACTAATATCCTTATTCTATGACTTACTGCTCTACTTGAGCTATTCTTGACTTAGTCTGAGTTAGTTCATTAATTGCATAATTCTTGACTCAATCTTATTCCATTTTTATTCTTATTCTCCAGTTATTTTTGTCATTAAATTCCGCAATTTAGCCGGACGAACGAATATACAGCTATTTCAAATCTAAATGAAGACTTACCCGTGCCGGCGAGTGTTTCAGCTTGAATCTGATACGAATAGTTGCCCCCGTGGGAAAAAGTGTAGCGGTGCTGCGGATTGGTCCGACTGCTATTGATTCGAATGCACTCTGAGATCTAAAAAAATTTAATGTGGATTATTAAGATTTTATGCTTCACAATCTTTTACCGGATTAAACATACCGGGCTGACTTTAAGCTGAAGATTGATTGGTAATATATCTGGTCTGTGCTAGACCTGTCCAATTAACAGCTATTTATCGGCTTTTTTGTACACTTTTGTCCATGTAAATAAATACACAGACAAACGCACTGAACAAAAAGTGCACTTTCAAGATTAATGTTCTTATCTACTGAGTCTGAGGTAGAGGTGCCTTGTGGGTGTAACATAATATGTGAAAATAAGCAAAATTAGAAAACTTTGATTTTTGACCCTCCCTTAAACGGACTTGACTGATTTTAGCTGGCAGTTTAAAAATGGATATTGCATAGAACAAAATAAACTTACGCACCGGTTTATACTTAGTCCATTTCATTTAGTCCATTGTATTAAACTCATTCCTAAACCACCATCTGACTAAAAGGATTCTATCTACCTCTGCCAGCTTTAACCTCCCATTAAACCGGATAATCTAAGTAGCCCTAGCCCAGATTAACAGCCCAGTCATACCGGATTAGCATTTGAGCCCACAGTCTTGATGTACATTTTGTAGACAGTGACAGGCCCGTTGGTGTCCATGGGTCGATCCCAGGTGAACAAATACTGCCGGCTGATGTTCACCCCCTTCACCTGACTGTGGCGAACGGAGGATTCATTGATGGCATCCTTTTCCGCTGAAAATCGGATAAAAAACAACTGACGTCTGATAAAAAATGTTTAACACTAAAATCCGATTCATACTCGTAACCATAGATGCACATAGGGGGGGGGGTAAGGGGGGGTATCCCCCCCCCCCCCCCCCCCCCCCTGAGGGGGGTCGGCACCCCCCCTCAGACATCCGGCACCCCCCCTCTGATGGCCAAGAAAGTGCCCCAAAAATGCGTAAAAAGTTGAAAAATTGCAAAAAATTTTCGCCTGCGGCGAAAAGTGTACCCCAAAAATGAGTTGAAAATCGACAAATTCTGAAATTTTTTCGGCTGTCGCCGAAAAATGGCCAGAACTAGGGACCACCCCCCCTTCCGCCAGGGGTCGGGCACCCCCCTCTCGCCGATTCACCCCGTGCATCTCTGCTCGTAACTCAAGGATCTAGGAACAAGGACAAGGACAAATTTCAAATAACTTTTCGAAGAAAACGACACAATCATTTTGCTTAATTTTTCGCACACGAATATAACTTGACCCCAACTTTGTTCATGCAAAAAACTGCTAAAATGCGTAGGAGTTCGGAAATCGCTTAGGGGCAAACTGATAAAGACAAAGATAAGGACGGAAAACGCTTAGTAGCAAACTGATAAGGACAAAGATAAGGACAACTATGAACCGGGCTTAAGGATGGATTTCAGAACGGTGATTTTATAAAACCATGGTTTTACGTACGTTTGCATATGATTATTGATTAGCACAATTTCATTACAAAATATCGCATGATTTGGTACGAATGTCGCACTCGCAGGTTTCCTTAAACCATGGTTTTAGCCCAATTGGACCTTCAAACCTGCAGCACAGCAAGTCTCTGTTCTGCTGATGTTTCAACTGTGCTAAAACTAGAAAAGCGCCGAAATTCCTAACGAATCAGGCAATATTTCGTAATGAAATTATGTGCCAAATCATATGAAAACCACTGTTTTATAAAACCACCTTTGTGAACACACCTTAAGAGAAAAGTGGAGGCGTAACAGCTACTCGTTCTACTTTTGATGGCTGAGCCAGGGATACAGTTGGGCAGTAAAACTAAGGAAAAGTTGCTTCATATTCAAAATTACATCCACACCTGCATTCAGTAGGATCAATTGGAGTAGTGAATAATCATCAGCATCAGACTTTCATGTTCAAAACGTTCATATAGACACTATGAAACATCTTACGAATGGGTTTCGTGCGAAGACTGATTTTGGCCGGACTAGAGCTACAGTAGCTGGCAGGCGCTGAGACATTTTGGCAAGCCCAGATCTGTAAACAAAAACAAAAAAGTGAAGTCAACGTAGAAAAAAAAGTAAAATAACAGTAACAATTAAACAAATACTAGCACCTATTATCCGGAAGGGAGTGGGTAGAGAGAGGCCCTGAACTTGCGACTCAAAATAATATGAAGAATTGTCCTCCCCTTTCTGAGCTCTCCCCTATCCTTGTTTTCAACGTGGGCAAAATAACTGCTCGAATAAACCGTTAGAAAATTGATAAAGTTCAAAAATTCGAGTAAAAAACTTTTTCCAATAAATTAGATTCATAGAAGTCTCAAGTCCGAAGCGGTTTCAGTTTTTTGCAAATAAAGTTCGCAACGGCCCGAATTTCTCCCTATTAAAAATGCTGGAACCATCTCTGCTTATCCTAAAACAAATAGCTTGAATCTGCTAGCTTAGGGCCCATTCCTTTACTTAAAGATTAAAGGGTTAAATTTAATCGGACTAAACAGTTTAAAAATTCAGCTTAAAAATGCCATTCCAAAACCTCCGGATTAAACGGACTTAACCTGAGTGCTGCTTTTTAATCGAACTAAATGGACTTAACTATGCACGTTAAGCGTGCATGTTAAATCCGTTTAGTCCACTGGTAGTATTGGAATGGGGTCAGATTAAAATTAAGCCGCTGACTTATTTTAACTCGTTTAGTCTGTTTAACCCGATTTGCCATTCCTGAACCTCGGACTAAAATGAGTCCAGTCCGTTTAATCCGGTAAAGGAATAGGCCCTTAGCTATCAAACCCACCTGTATCTCATAGACAGTGAAATGTGTCAGATTTGAGAATGTGAAATTGAGCCAGGTTAGATTGAAAGTGGAGGCCTGGAAAAATTCGGGGGGTCGATCAACGGCACTGTGAGTGGGGGGCAGTCGGTTGCGATCCAATTCCACATCAGTGACCCCCGGTTTGCCGGCCCCCGGGCCCCCCCTAGGGATCAGCGTGGTATTGGTGCCATTTTCGCTCAGAGGGGGCGGAATTTCATCGTCTTCTAGTTCAGGGGGCAGGTTGAAAAGTCGTTTCTGTCCGCCCCCCTGATTTCTGCGAGCCCCCACCGCCGAAGAGGGGGTCGTGGCTTTTTCCACGGCTTTGTCAAATTCAGTCAATGAGCGTTTTTTCAATCGACGGGCATTGATACTGAAAAATTGATGAATGATTAATAAAATATTATTAATACTCAAGAATTACTAAAAAAGTATTACATGTATATCACATAATATCAGATGTGTGTATACTTACTTATAATATTAATACAATATATAATACTTAATCTAAAAAAGATGATAAAGTCCGATACGATGAAATGACCATAATAATTCCCATTAACAAATTGACAAATGAGAAACTGAAATCCAGCCAATCAGACTGTCGCAATCCTTCATTCGTAAATTGCTGGTGAAAATTACTTTTTTCATCTTCTTATAAATTTGTGATGGAAATTATACAGTTTTTTCAGATTTTTAGTTTTTTTAATTTGACAATTGAACTAAGCAAGAACTTTATCATGATTCAGAGACTTGAAAATTGTACACTAAAGTCTGACAAAAAGCGCTGAAGCATGAGACAAAAAGTGATTTCAAATCATAAAAAAACAAATTCATATAAATCATGCACAGTAAGTAAGATTAAGTTGTTTGCAAAAATCCAGGCGCCGTTTTTGTTTCAGTGCTCGCTCAGCAACTTTTGGACAGACTTTTTTAGTACGATTATCATTGATTACTTGGAAATTTTGAAAAAGTCAATTCATAAAGTAGTACTAGGACAGAAAATAAAAATAAAAATCCGCAGAATAAATAAAAAATTCATGCAAAATTATTTAACTTTCATGCATTCATGCAACTTCAAGCGACAAACGTTTGTATATTAATTGCAACTACAGCAAAAAGCTATAGATATAGACGTAGTAAATTTTTCGATTTAGTTTTTAATTTTTCGATTTTTTTTTACATCTCTCTTACTCTCAACGATATAACTGTATAACTGTGTATGTTTGATGATTTTTTTCTATCTTTTGTCACTCCAGTTTCGTTATATACTTTTTAAATATAAATTAAAATTCCTAAAATAATATATAGATCACAATAGAACATGCATTCCTACAACAGAGACAAATAATAGTAATAGAGGCACAACGTACAAAAAAGTGAAAATTAGGGTAAAATAAAGGTAGGCGCGAGATTAAAAAGTACCGAAAAACGACTTAAAGCCTACTTCTCTCTCTTAAATTTTAATAACAAGCTTATAGCTAGGGATGTACCGAAAATTCGGTATTCGGTATTCGGTTTTCGGCCGAAAAACGGGTATTCGGTATTCGGTACCGAAAAGTCAATTTTCGGCCGAATACCGAATAGTTAGAAAATCAAGGAAATTCCAAATGAAAGAACGTTTAGAATAAGAACTCATTTTATTAGTCTTTCAATTAGCACTACACTTCGACCTGAGACGTACAGAAAAAACATAAAAACTGTATAATTATATGTTAAATAATAACCTCTAATTAGCATTTGTGAGGCATTTAACACAACGCATATTAATTGCATGAATTTTTGATCGATGCTTATAAGTATCGCCAAAACTCAAAAAAATTGGAATAATGCGAGTAAACTTTGCAAAGTTCACAAGCAGTTTAATAACTGTCCCACTTAAAACTGCCGGGGTGAAAAGAGACAAGCTTTTATGAAAGATAAAAGCAAAGAACACAAAGCCTTAAAGTTTCAGGGGTCTGGGGGCTGGGGGCTGGGGGCGGGAGCCCCCAGAAACAAATATATAGAAATTTTATTTTTAGGCCGAATTTGGTCAGTTGGCGACGTATCAGAAATTTTTTATTCATCGATAGCTGAAAAAGTTTAGGCCAGCTGGCTTCAATCGCTGAAAAAATTTAGGCCAATCCGGAAAAAATTAGGCCATGGCCTTAGCTATGGCTTTAAAAACCCAGGTTTACAAGAAGCAAAAAGATGATTACACGAAGGGGGTGGTATATTCGACAGCACACTGGCACGATAGTTATTTGTATAATATTATAATACATGGTTCATATAGCATATAAAACATGTTTCTACGTTGAAAAAATGCGAGTTTGCATTTACCGCCTAAACCGAATCTGCGCCTATGTTGTGTATATCGCTCAAAGTCGCATGTTTTCGGCATTGTTTCTGAAACTTTTTAGTTGGAGGTGTAACATTTCGCGCCAAAAAACACTGTCCCACTCCACCCCGGGGTCCTATAGATAGTATTTATATATTTATCTATACGTAGTATTATATTTTTCTGGATTTTTAAAATCTGAGAAATCTGCGTGACAAATGACAACTCTATTCGGTATTCGGTATTCGGTTTTCGGCCGAAAACGAAAAACCGAATATTCGGTATTCGGTGAAATTTTTTTCGGTCCCATCCCTACTTATAGCTATTTCGACTGCGACGTCTCAAAAAAGTCACTTTGTTAGTTTTTAGAGTCAGCTTTCTGATTTACTGAAAAATAAATGTTTTTAAAAATAATTTGAAAATAACAAAAACGGTAGAATAACATAGTAAAAATATGACGCAGCGCGCCGACACAGTCATAATCGAAGTTGAGCCAAATGAAAAAATAAAATAAAAAACAAACAAAAAACAGAAAAACGCTTCAGCAAGCCTATTAACACATTGCAAGACTCATGCAGCTAAGTGCAAGTCATACAAGCAATATCATTGTGATTTGTGAAATATTAAACTCTACATTTTGTACATGCAAAGATCCAGACACAACCATGCGAGCGTGCAATAGAATATGATCATCAAAAAATGCTGCTAATTGACCGAATCCAAATACAAGTAGCAATCCAGTGAGACACTTTTTTAGGGACAAACAAAGGGACACGTCAGGTAGGTAAACAAGGCAGTCAGCGGACAAGTAAGTGAATGTAGAACGGACAAAAAAATATAGACCCGTCTACCTTTCTGATTCATTCGAAAAGAACAGTTTAGACTGAGACTAAAGTTGAACCCGTCGGAATACAAGGCAAATGTGTCTAGTGGCGCACAGTCAGGACTATGTAGTGGACAAATTAATGGACAAATGCACAAGAGAACAGATCTCTATACAGTAACTCTGAATTTTCAACTCGAAGACTTTCACAACTTAATATTAAGTTATGAAAAGGCTCTAAATATACATGTATGAGGGGATGAGGGTTGGGGATGCCCCCCCCCCGCCCAGATCGAGGGGCCGGGGGGGGGGGAGGGTCCCGAAAATTTGGGCAAAATTTAGTAAAAATGGCCCTTTTTGGGAAACTGCTACACAATTCTGCAAAAGTTAGGATATTTTAGGTCGATCAGGGGGAGAGGGTCAAAATTTGGGCGGAGAGGCCCCCGCCAAAAAAAATTTGACCCCGTTACATGTATAGATCTAACAAGAGATGAATAATAGTTACTTGACAAAGTTTACAAATATATAAGATCGGTTTTCACTCACAAAACATTAGGGGCCTTGCGATTTTTGGCCAAAAAGAACCATCTCACAACTGGGACACACTGCGTGTGTATGAATAGCTACACACAAAATGCCCTAGTATGTGTATGCGAACACAGATACAAACACACTAGTAATAAATAAATATTCGTTATTAAGCAAGCACATCCTAGTCTATAGGTTAGTAAAGAATGATGCACAGTAGCGATAAATATAAGTTAGTAATAGTTAGTAACAACAGCGTTAGCATGACAACATGGCAACAAGACGTTAGTATAATATGTACTACAATCGGCTCTGGTTGAAAGGGAGAGCCCTTGACATAACAAGAGTACATGAGATCCAGTATTCTCTAGCAAAACAGTGAGCCACCATTTACTCTTGCTTGAGACAGCAATATTGAGAGTATGCAAATTATAAGCTGTGGCAATGCTGTGTTGTAGATAATGTGGTCGGCTAGGAGCAAAAGTATATACATACCTCAATGACTCGACAGCAAGAGCACTTATGGACTCAACTGCATGAAAAAACCAACACAGTTGGATCACCAACATCAAGAGTACAGAAAACACTTCTCTACTCTTGCTATCAATGACTCCTGCAGATATTAACGCAGCTATCTACCACGGTTCCATGTCAGCTATTAAAAAACTAGAATTCAAGCATTCCATTCAGATTCCACTAATAAAAATGTTAATCATAATAGCTAAGCTACTTATCAAGCATACATATTATTTACCAAAAATAAAGTAGAAAGAAGTAATAAAAAATAATAACTAGCTAGGGCTAAACTACAGTTTAAGGACGAGCAAGGGTGTGGAACTAACCAAAACTATCCCCAAAACACAAACTAAATCAAAGGACAGACAAACATAAAAGTAAGCAGCATGAAAGTAAAAAACAAAGCACAAAACAAAAAATACATACATATATATATATATATATATACATATATATATATATATATATATATATATACATATATATATAATATATATATATTTATATATATAATTTAAAAATGAAAGCAAACTAAATCGACAGTGGGTGTGATGACAAGAAAGGTAGTATATACATACTGTGCGAGAGGGTTTGTAGGGCCCCTGTGGTTGTGCGAGGGGGGGAACAGGCCCGAGGGGGGCACACCGTCTGGGTGCTGGTCCCGCAGGGGGAATCTGAAACACAACAACACCGCAACACTCAGCACGCCGCTCAGCTGAAGATGATGGTAATGACCATTTCACGGATTGCTCGTGGCATAGAGCCATATTAAAAGACATTTTCAAAGCGACTTGCCAAACTTTCAAATCAAGTTTTCCTACTTTTGCTTAGATTTTCGGCCACTCTACCCAAATCCTCGATGTCTTGTCTGGGGGGACCTCACCAGCAGGGGCGGTCCCAGGGGGGGCAGCGGTGAGGGCGGCCGCCCCCCCCCCCCCGAAATTTTTTCCGACTGAAATTTTACACAAGTGTCGCCCCTTTAATTTTTATGCTCTGGCCGGAAAACTTTTCTAATGGGTTTCCAATTGACCAAATTTGGCTTAAAAATCAAAAATTTCCCCAATTTTTTCTTGAGGGCTGCTGCCCCAGACCCCTGTGACTCTGTGGCTTACTATACCATGTTATTATATATGTATTATGTATATTATTATGTATTATTATGTATACATGAGTACATTATGCTGCATTTGCATGTCTACACGAGTATATTATGCTGCATCTAGTTGTGTAATACACTGTCTGATATGATGTTCGCATCTTTTGTTTTATTTTCCTGTCGGAAAAAATTACTGATACGTCTATGATACATACTGATACATCTATGGATCTCACCACACCAATTGCACGCACCTGTGCTTACCTAAAACTGGAATTATGCATGATACTGCTTTCAGGTTTCGCGGGTAGGAAAATTTAGCTTACAGTGGGTACGCAGGTGACCTTAATTTTACAGACATCGGCAGAATTTTAGTTTCAAGGCAACGTAATTTCGCAGGGGTCCTGTCTCAATAGGTCAGGTCTGAGCGGGGTCTGCCCCACTGTATAACTGCGCCACTCAAATAGTAAAATTGCAACCGAAGCAAACTGTAACTGTGAAATCGTCATTACCATGCCAACAATAACAATAACCGAAAAAACGAAATTACAAAATACGGCTGTGGCATGTAGAAGTCGAAGTGGATTAAAAAACCCACGTTGTTGTGAACCGTGACCTTTAGTGTGATTTTAAACCAATAAGTTAATACAGGGCGTAGCCGGGGGGGGGGGGACCTTTTTTCTGCGCGGGACGCTAAGCCCCACAAACCCCCCCCCCCCACCCCCCGTTAGATATGTACATACGTAAATAGAGAAAAAGTATATATGTATATATACAGATATAAAAATAAGTAATGTTAGAAACTATTTTTCAAAACGTATATATTATACCCGAAAAATTATATACCAAAAAACCCGGCAAACTGGAAAATATAATCTTAACTTGTAGCACGAAAGCTACAATAAAATGGTCAAATCAGAACTGAAAAGAGTAGGCTAAGAGGTAAAAAAGAACCTCTGCAGCTTAAACAACCTACAGTCACAAGCTGAGACGGGAATGCAAAAAACTTTGTAGGGGGCGAACAAGTCTTACCGTTCCTAAATCCAGATGGTACTAAAAAGTGTTGGTGAAAAAGTAACTAAAAAGTAACTAAAAAATAAAAAGCACAGCAAAGAGCACAACAGCACATAATTATTACACATACTAGAGTTCGCAATCGGGTGGGTTCGGGTCGGGATTTCCTGACCCGCGGCCTGTGTTGGTCAGTTCGTGTCAAACTTGTTTCGGGTATCCTAGAATCCTTCTCCTACATTCTGACATCAAACTACATATAATCACATTCTGCAGCCAATCAACTTGTGGCAGAGTGACTATTAAACCGGAGGTTCGAGAATCGTAACCTTACATACAATCTCACTAAACTAGAAGCGAAAATTATATATATTCATGCCAACGCAGTGGTCTGATTGCAGAAGCTTCACCAGCATTCGGGCAAATCGGATGGCTTCGGGTCGGGTCGGGTAGGACTTAATTTGGGTCGTGTCGGGTCGGGTTGAAAAATTTCAACCCGTTGCGAACTCTAAAGTACACTATATATACCATACAATAACGACCAAGCATATATACATATGTAATATACGAAGCTGTCTGAGTTCTGTAGGCGTGACGGGGGGCTCAAGTTCGGTTAATTTCCCCTTAAATCTATCTTTCATTTATGTATACATGGATTTTCCAATTTCATAGTATCTTTGGACTACAAGCCAACAGAAACAAAAATGGGCAGTTTGACTCTAGTAGCATCAAGGGGAAATCAGCCCAGGTATATAGCTTTGATTGAAGTTAAATTAATCAAGTATATATAATAAAAAGTAATATAGATGTAAATCATAAATACGAAAGAATTTTATAAAGAAAAGAAAACTTAAACATATTATTCCTGAAATAAACAAACAACTTTCACAAAAACAAAAATTTCAAAGCTAGCGTTTGCTAAAAAAACAAAGCCCTGTAAACAAAAAACGACTAGAGGCCAAACACGCGAGAAGCACTCCGCCACCAATTTAGAATCAACAGGGATATATTCATGTAAAAAGACTACATACCATTGTATGTAATCTTAATAACATCAGTATCAAAAAAAAAACCACAAATAAAACAATGGTAAAAAACACTACAATATAGCACAAACGCTCACATGTCACGAAAATCAATCCCACATCAGACTGATACAGTTGAGAAATGAGCTGCTTTATTTTAGTCCGAACTCCAAACCATAGATGCACACAGGTCACAGGCGGAAAAGATTTTCCAACTGCGGCCAAAAGCAAAGTCGGAAGTCGACAAAAAACAAAACCAGGGACCACCCCCCCTCTCCCGGGGGGTAGCCCCCCCCCCCCCCCCGATTGCTCCCGTGCATCTCTAGTCTGGTCCGAACCATACCTAAACTAGGCTGATTATTTACAAAATTCAACACGGCAATCATACATGTAACGGGGTCGAAATTTTGGGGGGCCTCTCCGGCCGAATTTTTTGGGGACCCTCCCCCCCTGATCGACCAAAAATACCCTAAATTTTGCGAAAGGGCAATTTTTTCTAAATTTTGCCCAAACTTTGGTGACCCTCTCCCCGGGCTGCTCGATTTTGGGGGGGGGGGGTCCCCCCCATCCCCCCCTCATACATGTATGACGGCAATATATACTAAGCGAAGCCTAATAGGATCGTACCTGCTATTATACTACAAGCACTACGACTAAAAGATATTAAGCTGGTTAACACACAAGCTAGGTCTAAGAAGGTTTAGGCAATGGTTTAGAATATAGCTGGTTGGTACTTGGTACATACGTACATGAACTTCGCGAAAGCAATGAAGACCAGATCATTATTTGAGATTGCTGGAAACTCCGACGGGTCGGTCAATTCATACTTACATCCTGCATCATACCTTTTGCCATTTGCACTGGCGAAATCGCAACACCAATAATTATCTACACATCAGGTGCAGATATCGGCGTGTTTGTCAGGAAATTTTCCGCCTATACGGACAAATTAGTACGGCTGCAAGTATGAATCGACCCTAAATTTAATAATTGTATAATAAAGGCAACCTAAAAAAATGAAAATCAAATCATTCAAGATCCCATTGGACACTAGCGGAACCCGGAAGACAAAAAGTAAAAAGCATTGCGATTACAGGACAGCAATTATAGGTGGATTTTGCATGGAAGCATTCTTTACGCCTAGAACACCTTATATGGAGATTGTGGTCAAAATAGACAAATCCGTTTGGTGTACAGCAGGATTTAACGGATATAAATTTAGTTGGTACTAAATCCGTTAAATCTTGCTTTGGTAAGTTCCTAACCAACATGACGTGTTGATAAGGAACATCAAACTTAAGTGAGAACCATACGTGGGCAGCTAGCTAGTTCTACGGAGGCAGAGCAACTTTTCCGCTCATTGTGAGCCACCATTTTTGCCGTATGAGCCACCGATTTTGTCGTCGTGAGCCACTTCTAAAACATTCTGGGGGGGGGGGGTGGTGTGAAGCACCTGGCTGGGGGGTGTCAGCTTGCTATCTGTAGGGGGGAACCGCCCCCACCCCACCCCCACGCCCATGTATGGTGATAACGTATGCATATATAATTTTGCAGCTAAACGGATGAACTGCGTCTGAGCAATACAAGACAACAAAAAGTTATGAAATAAGTTTCATAGCTGCTACTCTTGAGGCTCATGAGTTTCACGAAATGAAACAGATGCATAGGAAGAGCACGTGGACAAGGAATTGTACACTATAGCTTAACAAGAGTACACAAAATGCATACTAGAAATTGCACAGGTCAATATATACGTACATTCCCAACGCAACAAAAATACGGTCCTACTCTTGATAGCATGCAAGCGAAGCACTGGCAAGCAAAGCACACACATCAGGAGCAAACACAGATTGTGCAATGTGGTGAACAACGTAACAAGAGTACAGGTGACTCTAACTGACACTGATTTGTCTTTATATACTCTTGGTGAAAACCTTATGGTCTGGACGCGTCAAACCCGATTGTTCAAATTTAACCTCTCTGACCAATTTTCAAAGTCTGCCATAAGCCCGGTTCATACTTGTCCTTATTCTTGTCGTTTTGTCTCTAAGCAACATCAAGTAAACTTATATACCCGGCCAATTATTGGTTGCACAAAAATGAGGTCAAGTACCTACAGTTCGTGTGCAAAAATTGGTCAAAAGAATTATGTAAATTCCTATTTGTCCCTGTTCGTTAATTCTCAAACATAAATTTCAACTCTCAAGCTACTATTAACGAACACGACCAAATTAGTATGAGGCTAAACATTAGGGAATCCTGGGTGTCAATTTCTAAACTTAAACTCGACCGACATATTAGATTACAATTAACTACAAACTACTGCACTTTAACTACCTACTGTCGCCAACCCAAAGCTTAGCATTAAAAGCTTTCAAATATTTGTACATACTGCTACGACGGCCTTGTTCATAATAGCAAGCCACTATAGTTAGATTCTACCACTAAGGGTAGAATCATCGATTCACCCGGCAAAATTACGACAAAAATCACACCACATGCTTATTTTACACATTATTAGTAGCGTGATTTATTCGCAATTTTGCCGGCTGAACGGACAAACGGCTGCAAGTACAAATCGCCTCTAAAGAAGCTGCAAATTCAAGTTGCAGTTAGCTAAAGCAAGCCAAAAACGGTGTTACAATATCGGACATTGCACAATAACCAGGCTTACAAATGCATAGCATAAGCCATTAGACAAGTGCTACATTGATACAAAAGTACAAGTTTACAACAATATAAATTAAAAAATACACATAAGTGACAAGTTATGCTTATGCATGTTATTTAAAAACATATAAAACATGTAAACACGTTGAAATGCAATACAAAAACGACAGTGAAAAACAGCTCACATTCATTTTTGACGATAGAGCTAATTTCAATTTCCATTCAATTTTTGGTCTATTCGAAAATCAAACAACTTCAATCAAATAATTAGTTGCTAATTTCTTGATAATCATACTCAATCTCAAATCTCCCATATATCCCCCACCGGGTTAATCAGACTGCACTGCTGCACGTGTTGTAGTTATGTAGGTAACAAAAGACCGTCTGATATCTGAAGCACTGGCATATTTTTAGGCGAAATTTTATGGGGGGGGGGGCAGGTACCCCCCATAGATGGAGGGGGGCGATCAAAATGGGGGGGGGGTCGCTCCAAAATCACATTGAAACACTTGAAAAAATTTTAGCGGAAAAAAAATCGTTCTTATAGGTTAAATGTTACGTTTTTATACGTTTACAAGCTTAACAACAAAAGGACCCGAAAACCGTACCAAGGTGACATCGCTAGTCGCTACAGCTAAAAAGTCGCTAAACCGTCCTTTCGGAAAAAAATTTCGGGCTATGAGCATGGGAGAACCCCATCTGAAATGGGCGCTCCCCCCCCCACTAAAAATATGCCAGAAGCAGTAAGCTAAAAGCGCGACAACTGAAGACGCCTGCTACAAAGCAGCAAAGCCAACTACTAAGCAAAGCCTAATTTACTCCGCCATAGTTAGTATAGTACAGAACGTACTTTTTACTTAAGCGTTCTAGCCATTAGCCAATCAGAATGCTCGAGCTTCATTTCGATTGGTTAGATTTGCCTTTTAACATACAATTGCGCCAATGCACGCCAACTGAAAGCGACTTGAGCTTAAGTAAAAAGTAACTTTACTTAGGTTGTGTGAACACATTTATTTAAGTATAAACAAATTTAAAATAAAAAGTATATACTATGTAAAAAGTAAGTCTGTGTAAGCCACTTAAACGACACTCCTCTTGATCGAAAGCTGCGGCTGTGTACATATCGACGGAGGTCTGTCTTCTTGTATTCGACTATAAACCTTTACATGTACTGAAATCTTAAATACTGAGACAGTGAGTTGAAGATAACCAAAATTTCAAACGGACAATATTCAAAATGCAGCTACAGCACGAACAGACAAACAGTAATTCGTACAGTGCTACAAACCATAGACGCCACAATGAAAAATACGACGTCAATGACTTTTCCAAAATTTCCAAGTTTCGAAAAAAGCAAAATCAAAATTTCTAAAAAATCCAAGTTTCGAAAAAAGGAAAATCTAAATTGATTAAGATGTGAAAATAACAATAATTAACACTGAAATTTGAGTGGCTGCAGATACATACCAAAGAAAAAATGTAGCTAACCGTATATTGTAATTTAACTGTTATACACAAAACAAGACAGATGTATATACTAAATTACAATAATTACAAAATTACAATTGCAAAATTTAAACTACATAAGCTGCAGTTATTTGCTAGTTAACCTAACAGGAGCACATGAATGGTAAGAGCAGGTAGAACGGATAACACGATCCCGAACAGCTTTATACGAAACAAAGCAATTGCGTATTGGCGCAAACTTTGCGTAGTAAAGTTGGGCTCAAGTATATAATCTAACCCTGATAAGAACAGGTAGCGCTTTCGCCCCTATCCGTCCCTCGACCCCTCCCCCAAGTGCGCTGCAAGCAGTTTAGAACGGGAAGATTTGGGGTCCGAAACCTTCCAGATTTTTGATTTTCGTCTTGCCAAGGTGCAAGGACAAGCAAAATTTCTATAAACTGGGCTCAGAAATATTGTTATTTCTATCAAATTAGTGATTTTAGTTATTCGCTATCGGTTGGGGATGAAAAAACTCTAAAAAAGAAAATACCAAAAACAAACTTCCCAAAAACAAACTCTTTCCATCATTAGCTCCACTATTATCGCCATACGCAGCACAGCGCCAAAAAACCAAAACATAAAAAAACAATTAAAAATATACTAACGTCAAAAATGCATTTGGTAGCAGGCAAAAGTGCTCTCTCTCACTTATTGGTCAAAACAGGCTCTGCATCAGGCTCCGCCTCTGGCTCTGGCTCAGCGACCAATGATCGATAAGCCCGAAAAGGCGGAGCTTGTTGCTGATTGGCTGATCCGCTTAATCCGCTTGATCCGTCATGATTCCAGCAAGAGTAGATGTGGCTGAGCGAGGAAAATCCCAGACCCTCCTGTAGAGCCACCCCGGCCGGTGGTTTGCGGGTATTGTGGCTTAAACATTGTGGTTTACGGTAGGTCTACAAGTCTAAGCCTAAGCCTGATGTAGACTGTAGACAGAACAATATGATCTACACAGTTTTGTATGACCTACAACAACACAAGCCCTACAATAATTGTATGACACTAAGTAAATGGCCCAAAATGTTGTAGTCGAATTCGCAAACTTGATTCATAAAACTGACCTCTTCTTACCGGCATTAGTATACAAATGTAAGTATATAATTTGCATCAAGTTGTATATATACTTGGAATTAAAATAATTATAATTAATCACACATCAAAATCAAAATCTTTTACCAGCTAATTAATGCCAACCTAATAAACAAATGTCTCAGTTTTTAAGAGAACAAAAATAATACCAAAACTGATGACCTCAACCAAAGACTTTTATCAGTCAATCTGTATTCACTTATCAATTTCTATTTTTCCAACATAACAGCTCAGAGATTCGGCCCACAAATATCCACGACACAGACAACCCCAAATTACAAAAAGGGGGTGCTTTTCATAACAAACTCGGACCTTTATAATCATGCTCCCAGTCCCTTCTAGCCGACAAAAATTCAACCAACCAAACCTTAAATTAACTATTTGAATAACCCATTAAAATTGCAGAATGAACGTTTTAGAATGAACGTTTTGAATCAAATTTTATGTAAAATAGCTCCTAGGTCATGGGTTTCTGCTTAGCTACGCTCATCCCGAAACAAAACCAATATGAATGAACTGTTTTTTTGAGACCAAAATTCAACAATGCATAAAAAAAACCATGTGATTAAGCGTGCAAAAAACTCTCGCCACACTTTGCCACATAGCCAAGCCTAAAGCAGTAAGCGGACGGAGCGTAAGCAAAGCAATAATAATAAAAAAGTAGTTGCATATATAAGTACAAGCAAAAGTATTAATATCGTATTAAAATCAAACAATGACCAAGTCCAAGAGCACATTAATAGTGTCTCACTCTATATAGAAGACACTTCTATACAGAGTGAGACACTATTATGTGCACTTGATATGACGACTGTAGGTTACAAACCACCTATTGCGTCAAGGGGGCTTTTCACCTTTCTGCCATTTAGCCTTACCCTGAACCCCCTTTTTCCAAGAATAGTGAATACCTCCGCTACTCAATAATTGTTCAATTCCCAATAGCAGAATATTCACAATCCTTTACAGTACAGGCTGTGTCAGTCACAGAGCACAGTATATACCGTGCCTAGACAGACTACCGGCGTGTTTAGACTACCCTCAGACCTCAGTGTGTAGGTAGTCCCAAAACAAACTGCTCCTAAACTGTCAGGTGTGCATAGTCGCAAGAGAGGACACATACTCTTATCATAACTGGAATATTTTTACAGAGGGCGGGGGTGGGACACGCATTTGGTCACGCTCCCATTTCAGATGGGGTGCACTAGCAACCCCACCCTGTGGATTTTGTATCGTTTGAGTCTACCCCCATAAAATTTGGCCTGAAAATATGCCAGAAACAGATAAGAGACTCCTGATAAATGTGAAAACCTGCAACCTCTAGACAGAACCTGAAAAACTAATTTCAGATGAGAAAGTATACACTAGATTCACACTTCATAAGGGTCTGTTTAAGAGTTTAAGAAAATAGGAATTCATTCATACTCCTAATGTCCATTTTTACCAACGATTTTCCATTTTCATTGTCTCAAAAAAATCCTGACCTTCAGCAGTCAAAAATAATTTAAAAACATAAAAAAATACTTAAAAGCTAAGATACCATTTTAGTATTTCTATTACCCGCTTGCGTTCGAATTCAAAATCCAGCTTTGGAACTCCAAACTAGCAGCACAAAATCATACCAATGGGAAAAGCGTTCAAAACAGATAAACAGAGCAGCATAGCATAAGTTCTAGCCATTTAAAAACTAGATTGACTGAACCGGATTTAAGGGGGGGGGCTACCTGTATAAGTGAAAATTTTAGGTTCTCCGATTCGCTTCAAATTTCCACACAATGTAGCCCCAGGGAAGGCGCGTCGCAGATGTAACAAACTGGAACCAATGCTTTTGTGAATTTTTTACTAGGGGCGCCCAAAAATTCAATTTTACGTGTAAATCAAGTTTTAAGTTTTTTGTGCTCACAAAGCGTTCCTTTACTCGAAATTTTTGTTAACACTGACGAAGCTGATTTTTACATGATTCGATAGCCTAATGTCATATCTCAACCTCTATGATCCATTTTTTTAAATTTTTACCCATGGCCTGAGCAGTGACGCCAAATGTAAAATCACTCAAATTTGGCGGGCCCAAAAAACGGCCATTTTTTCACATTTCGCCCTCGATTTTAGAATTGAAAATACATATCAAAAATCCGGATTATACGATTTTGCGCATACATGTGAGCTACTACTATGCCAAGTTTCAGCTTGATTGGCTTAATGTGGTTTGTGTTAGAACTGTCCATCTAAGGGCTACTTTTAGGCTTTTTTGCGTGCTTTTGCCTATGTAAATACACTGACAAAGGCACCGAACCAAAAGTGCACCTTCAAGCTTAATTGTTCTTATCTGAGGTTGGGGTACCTTGGGGGAGTAACATATGTGAAAATAAGCAAAATTGGAGAACTTTGATTTTTGACCTGGGTAGCCCCCCCCCCCCCCTTAAGCTATGTTAACTCTCATAACTCAACATATTTGCCAAAATTCCAAAATCTAGCACAACAATTTGGTCTGCATGAAAAATCACGAAATGAGTTGAACATATGAATGTTATAAAAGTTATACATAATTAATCAAATCCAGTAGTCTAAATTATGACAACGCAAAAAACAAGCAAAATATAAGCAGCTGAAGTCGCATTAAAGCAAGCGAAAAACGTGCAGAAGCTATTATATATGATGAAAGTATGCTTATGTTAGGAACTTTTGGTCAAAAGTCTGCAATTCCAAATATAAATTTGCTGATATCTACTGAGCTGAAACCGAACTTGAAAATATGCAGAGTTGGGTTGGGACTATGTAGCTCACTTCAAAATTTAAGATTAAGACAGAATTTAAGTAAGAAGTCAAAACTTGTCCTAAACTGTACAACCACCCAGTTTTGGACGCCCCCCTTATATACACATTTCAAACCACCATATTAACCATTTCAAAAGGGAGAACCCTTATTTTGAGCCCCGGAGATTTGAGATTGTAGCCCCTCCAGATTTGAGACTCTGGGACAAGCCCTAACCTCAGTATAGAATGATAGAGATGATAATATGATAGGGTATTCTTAAAGACCATCTGAAGCGATGGAAACTGAACGATAGAAGAAAAATAGCAGAGTAGATAGACATCTAAATCCTTTTACAAAACAAAATTGCCGGAACGTCTCACCCCATGAGTAGGATCCCACTCCCACTCTCTCCTAAACCTAATAAAAGTATACCACCCCTAAAATTGACGCAATTATTGTAACCGAAAAGAAATCTATTTTGACTCTCTCTGGACATTTTGTAAAAATCGGTTAAACTGTATCAAAAATGACCATTTTTTGCTAATATACACTCACCTACGCAAACGAAAAAACCCAAATCCGAAAACAGGCCGGGACTTTTCTTCTCGTTTACCCTTAGCGGGTAACCCTCTCCCTCCCTGGTGCCAACTTTTGGGTGAGAACTTTTCCCCCATCGTTCCAACTACAGTTGTGGCAGGAATATATATATACATGTTGGAAATTTGCAACATAGTTGAAAAACAGACAGTTGGAAACTTGAAAGCAGCAGAAAATATGTAAGACTATGAGAGTAGAAATAAGCACATGATGTAAAAAAAGACGTAGCAAAAAAACATTCTAAATGGACTTTTTTATTACGTTTTTTATTTCCTATGTTTAAAGTGTTTATTAAAAGCTGCACACACAAGACGATCCTTGATCATTTAATCCAATAGAGCGATATAATTTTTTAATCAACCAATAAACTTGTATATAATTTTGATAGCTAAAATTTGTCATAGGATTTCTCAGAACTACAGAATTTAAGTTGTTTGTTCCAGATTTTATAAAAAACAGTGTATGTCTAAAAAACAGGGTATAAGTCTTTTTTTAGTGCAAAAATGTGTACTGAAACATTCAGAAGTGCCATAAAAACTAAGATGAGTGTCATTTTGCAAGCCAGCAGTCTCTATAAGTAAGCCTATCGAGTTTTTTTTCAGAAGCTGAAGTCTGCTTGTTTTTTATTCTATACAAAAGCTTGGGGGGGGGTTCAGCAAAAAATATGTTGGGTGTCATTAGACTAAAACTAATTGTCTCGCCAAAACCAGACCGTCTCATTTTATAAAAAAAGCGTCTCATCTCATTTCATCAAATATATACCAATCCCTTAAATAAATTTATGTTTGCCAGAAATGGGGGTGGCGAAATTTTAATTATTACAGCATTATACAGTTCTATGACAAGTAATTGCATGAGAATTTGTCTACTGAAGTTTTTTGAAACCTTAACTAATAGTGTTGCTAACATTTTTATTTATGCGAGATTTGGACTGCTGGCATTGTAGGACTGCACGCTTGCGACAGAGGACATGTGCAATGACTGCGATAGTCGTGCAAACTGCAAACAAAACAATGCATGCAGGACATAGCAATAGACACTCCTAATGCCGATATGTTGCCATACAGGGAAACTGAGCAGATTTGTATGTCACAGCAAAAAAATTTGGGGTAAGCTCCCCCCTGGGTAAAACTTTTCTCTCTTTAGCCTAGTAAAATATTAACCCTCTGTATCCCGAAAAGAAGATAGCAATTTTGCACTTGATTTAGTCATAAATGGCGATTCAGACAGTTTTTTGCTATTTCCTAAAATTTAGGCAAAAATCGCTTAAATTCGATTAAAAATGCCAATCTGTTGCTGAAAATACACTCTAATCGCCATGGAATACGCAAACTCTAATTTTACTTTAATAGTTTTATCCAAAAGGTTTGTTCAATTCTTGGACCGACTACTTTGCCCCATCCTTCTTAATCCCAAATTTTAGGTTGGGCCAGGGCCCAGGGGTCTCTCCCATACATGTGTGATACTTACTGAGAATAGTCCACACAAATGTTGAGTTGTTCAACAGACATTCCCAGTTTCCCATCCCTCCCCAAAAAAAATATGACCGTACAAGCAAAACTGTTGTTTTTCAAGAAATCTAACTGTCTTACCATGTATATATTCATATGCTATAAGAATAGAATAAGGAAAAAGCCGAGCAGAAACAAAAACTAAGGAACAGAATAAGAACAGGCTATGAAAAAAATAATCATGGGCGAACACATTTCTAAATCCTCCCCCCAGTTTATCAGCAAGAAATAAAAAAATTAAATTTTTTTCTGGGCGCTAAAGCACCAAGATCCCCAGGTTTCAAAACCTGTGTTAACTAAAAAACCACTTAAAATATCGAAAAGAATAAAAAACCAAGAAGTCTTCAACTCAGAACTATTTTCCTAGCTAGTAACTATCCCCAGCCCCAAGCATATACATATGTACGTATTCCGATGGGGTACGGTATTACCTCCGTTCTTAACAAAAGTATCGGATCTTTTCCAAGGAAATCCCACCTTACTTATTACCTAATACTAATTTCCCAGAGGTCTTACAGTACACCTAAAAATATAGAAGAGCTTGACAGCTTGTCAACAGCTTATATAGCCTCATACATATAGCCTGAGGCAAAGCTTAAGCTTTTGTACTACACTAGCTTAAGCTTTAAGCTACGAAAGAGAAAAGCAACACCTAGCTTCAATACAGAAAAATAGCTCAAGAATGACCAAATATAGAAGAGGATACTGTGGACGTTTTCAAAACAACACACTACGGTAGATGCTAAAGTGCGGTAGCTATTCTATTATTAGGATTATTCTGTTATTAAGATTAGAGTCCATACCTAGCTGTACGAGGGGGTGGCCGGGAAAAACCCAAAGTTTCATTGGATAACAATTGTACTGGGGTCAAAGTTCAAACTCGCCCGTGCCCTGATCGACCGAAAATCGCCCAACTTTTCAAAAAGCATGACATTTTTACCCAATTTTGATCACACTTTCAGGACCCTCATACCGTACCCTCGATTATAAAGGAGGGTTATCCTTCTCCCCCACTCCCCCTCTTACATGTATGCATTGGACACCGATACATACTGTATGATATTGATGAGTCTGTTCGATTCAAACTTGTAAATGCTTTAATCTGCTTACACAAGTGTCCTAAAAAAGCAAAAAAAGCACATGAACCTACAAAAAAAGTACGTCAAAGTGACGAGAATGGTAAAATAAAAAAGATAAAAAAGTTGCTGAACCTTACCTATCACACCAAAAAAAGAATACTGTGCTAAAAAAATCGCCACAAGCTAGTATATAGTGGAAGCACAAAGCAATTTCATAGACAAACAGACAAATATATACAGTAAGTTTAGTACATACATATACAACAAACAACACTAACAAAGTGATAGCTAAGCCAAAACGGTTAAGTGCTGAAAAAATCGGGCAAAAAAGCGAACCAGGTTCCAGATTGGCTGCAAGTTTTGCTGATGAATGAAGGGGATATTTTACAAGTATTTCCACATTCTGCCACCCCCCAAGAGTTCCAACGATCCATAATCATACGTAAACATGGGGGTCTAATGTTTATTTAAAGGGGGTCTCGCACCGGCCATTTGGCTGCCCTTGCTTAGACCAAGGCAGACAAAAATGATTGTGTTTTACCGACAAAAAACAATTTTAAAACCTCCCAACACCATGTTATGTTTTAGAGTAAAAATTAGCGAGTTTCTTTGAAAATTTTGCCCAGAAATTAGAAAAATATCGCATACATGTGTTAGAAATGCCATATTTAAGAGCCCATTTTACAGATTTTTAAATCTTGGCTGCAACTTTTCTTCAAAATGTACATACCACAATCAATCTAGGGAGCGTCCCGGACCCCTTGATACACCTCCGTGTGCAACTGTGCCCATCATCAAACTATCAGAAATCGTGGATCAGAAGAGCCACAGCGTCCAAAAATGTTCAAAATTAAGAGTATTTTTGGTCGATCAGATGGGAAGTCTCCCCCAATAATTTGACCTCGTTAACTGTATCGACCCCGTGATCAATACTCTGCCCCCCCCACAGCGGTGAGACCACACATGTAACAAGTCCAAATTTTGGGTAGGCCTCTCCGGCCAAATGTTGAGAACCCTCTCACCCTGATCATGTTTTTGTGAAATTTTCCCAAAAAAGTGCTATTTTTACTACATTTTCCGATATTTTCGGAACCCTGCCCCCGGCCCTTGATTCGGGGGGGGGTCCCTCACTCCCTCCACCCTCCTGCGGCCAATCTGAGACCGGCAGAACATATCTACATAAATCGAGCAGTAAGTAACTTTACGTCTTAGCAGAGCAACCGAACCGCAAAACGAGGACAGAAATGTAATAATTAATAGTTAGAATCAATTAGAAAACGGGACAAAACCACTACATGTAAAAATCGAAGACTAAAAAAATCAATCCTCTTACGCGCGGACAAGGGTAGGGGCCGTAAAAATTACCTGGAGTGAAATGGCGCTACCAGTTTGCTCTCTGTGTATCTAAAAGGGACACATAAAATAAGGCTTACATTCATTATTCAATCAACATAATATGTGAATAATAATTACTACTTGATAATAATTAAATTATAAATCTAATAGTTTTTAAGTAACAAACATAGCGTTATATATTACAGTATATAACGCACAACACCAATGAAACCAGGTTTACGGTTTCAATTACAGACATAAGTACATCGCCCTATATCTATAACCAACAATATATATATATATATATATATATATATATATATATATATATATATATATATATATATATATATATATATATACTTGTAGTTGTAACTTTATTATTATATATACCACAGTTAACGAAAACGAAAAGTAATAAAAAACACCTTGTAGGTTAGTTGTTACAAAGTATGTATATAAGCTCTGTCTCCGTCGTCTGTGTTGGCTTGTTTATAATTTTTAAGTGATTCAAATCACTTAACAAGTCGGGGTTACCAAAGTCAGCCCCTGTGCATGGGGCAGTCTGGGAGTGGGGGGCAGCCCACCCCCTGAGATTCAGGAACAGGTCCATCCCCTAAGACTTCTACTGCGACTAGCCCCCTTGCTTATTGCTGAGACTCAACGCTTGTCCCTGATGGCTGTAAAATGCTCTCAAAAAGGACTACCAATCCAAAACACTACGAAAGTAACAGAATTCGGTACAAAATTTTCACGAAAAAACCTAAATTTTTGCTTTTTGGAAGTTAAAGTCCCCCCGCCAAACTTCAGAGCTAGTCAACGCCCCCGCCCCTTCAGACTGAGACTCCGCGTAGAGGCATCCCACTGAATCTTAAGAACTCAATTACATCATCAAAATTTTCAACCAATATCAACCTAGTCTCCGGTATATCAAAAATCCGGCAAAGAACTGACCCCTTAGCCAGTATCTGATACTTTGAATCCAGTATCTGAAATTTTGGTGCACTCTAGTAGTCAGTGTGTTCGACAAAACGTCACAAAACGAGCACTATTGTGAACTTTAGACGTGTGTTGCACCACCAACACACACACTCTACAATTATTGTAGTTGACACTTGACACTAGGTATGAAACACTTATTCAGAAGTTATTCAGAACGTCTGAATCAGTCAATCTCGGAACCGCCTCCGCCTGATTTAGGATTGAGGACGAATTCAATTAATTTATTAATAATATTCGCTGGATTACACAGATTAACTAGATTAAATTTCAATAACTCAACTTTCAGTGTTTATTAACGAAAACGCATAAAATTTTGCCTAACCCATATTATAAGCATTACGAAAACTGCTTTATTTCTTTACCCATTTTGCTAATAACGAATGAGTTAAGTCACCCAGTTAATCCAATCCAGTTATACATATACATATATATATATATATATATATATATACACATATATTTTATATATATATATATATATATATATATATATATATATATATATATATATATATATATATATATATATATATATATATATATATATATATATATATATATATATATATATATATATATATATATATATATATATATATATATATATATATATATATATATATATATATATATATATATATAGTTTATGAAAAAACACTGCGTCTACTTATAGCCAAAGCTTGATCCGCCACTAAGCAAAGTAAGCTTCAGCATATGAGCTCCATATAGCATTCATGTGTCCTGTGTAGCCATCCGAAAATGTAAATAAGCAAGCTAATATATACATACTACTTCTAAACTGTGATCAAAAACTGCTGGACCCCGAGACAACGAGAAACACGCGATTTCATTCATGAAGAAGATTAATTGCCCGCATCAAGAGTATATACAGCGAGTAGTCACGAAAATCACGCCACCTATTTTGTCTCAGGGTTCAGCAATTTCTCGTCAGCGTTTACTAATTTCTTTGCGGAAGCAGTCTAACACTATAACATTTAGCATAATATAACAAGTTTTTAGGCGCAGATCTCAATGCAACACTACAGTACGAGTACATTTTGTACTTAACGTTCAGACTTGCAGCCATATGCCATATGTCTGTTCAAATGGAAATTTGGAAAAAATCACACCTCCAAGTCCAAACCACATATACATCAAGAGTACACACTACACATGTACTATGTAGTGTGGTGGCGTGGCCTGAGATTTTTTAGTTTTTTTTATACGTATATACATACAAATTTTTTACAAATACCTTTCATCTAAAAAGAGGAATTCGGAAAATAGAAAGTTGTAATAGAAAGCTCGCAACAGGTGTTTTATCAAATATATATGTCAAATACTACTGTGAAATCCTAACATTTTTTTATTTTCTAGCAACAAAACGACCGTTGGTGGTGGTAACTGTTAACCATTTACATACTTTTGATACAGACTGTGAGGGTGAGCCACTCATTATACGACAAGTACCAGTGTACACACATAAAAGTACATACTGCATGAGCACATCAAAAACTCAGTGAGGGGAAAACTGTACACTACACTGTGATTTGGACAATCCATGCTAGATCCTTTATATCAAGAGTACATAATAAAGTGAGCCACTATTATGTGCTCTTGGTTATATAATCAACAATGTAAATCAAAATCGTGTGATCATTACAAACACAGTGATCTATCTCAAAAGACAGAAGTGTCAGGTTTAAAGACCTATACCATGCTTTTGAAGAAATATATTCAGAAAAAAAGAATGAAAAATTTTCCCGTTCAAAGAGTTGATTCATATTTAGTAAGTCGTGTGCCCATTCTACCGACAATAATTGGTGAAAAAATCACGCCACTAAAAACAACAAAGTTTAGAATGTTGTCAGAACAAAGTTGTCAGAAGTGATTTGTTTCTAATTTTGTCGGCTGAACGAGCATAAGCATGAATTATATCCTCAAATATATTTAAAAATGGTCTTCCTAAATTCCTGAATGAATTGTAATATAATATATTTTTATCACAATAAAATAACTGTTTAATAGGCGACGCGTGGTCACTATCATATCAGAGTATATATTCCATCAATTTATGCAGTGAGGATGTATTTCAAAGACCAATCTATCATGAAAGAACTATCCTATGAGTATATATTTACTCTATGCAACTTTTCTGCAAAAGCCAAATTCTTTTAATCTGGTAAAAGGAATGGACCCTTGGAGTCTTATATATGCCTAGACAACGCCTACAAGTCTTACACTAAACAACTACCAAAAGTAACCAAAAAGAACCCATTTGGAATAAATCAATTTCTAATCAAGCTATTTATCGTACTATAACCTTGTAAAATGAGGTCTGGGGGAAAGCCCCTTCCCTAGACTTGAGTTTCTGGAACAAGCCCCTCCCCCTTCAAGACTTGACCTACTGAAGCAGTCCCACCCCCTCCTGGCTGCTGGAAACAGTACCCCGAAACTCGAAACTTGTCCCTGATGGCCGTAAAATACTAAAAAATAGTGAATCGCAAAAAATATCTTATTTTTTAATTTTCTCAAAAAACCTCCCAATTTACAAAAAATTCGGCACAGCCCCCCTTCAGACTGATACCCCGGCCGTACATACATTAGCTTGGATTGATTAATTTAAACCTGACGATTATCTTAACCAACATAATCTCTGATCTAATCCATTTAATGTCATCTCGGCCCAATCCCTCAAAAATAGATTGAGTAGTGGATATAAAGGAAGTGCTTGGAAAAGAAATTATTATATAAGAGTATTGCTGGCAATTAATAAAATAAGCAATCAATAAAAAACCACTGTCACTTCACTACCAAAAAACCACACGCGCCGTAGGTCTATTTTTTGATCGGATATAGCGGGTTAGATGATCTCAACTAAGATTGGTTTTTAGGTAATTTTTTCAAATAATATGCCTAAACTTCTAATCCACTAAATCCGAATTTTGAAAAAATAGCTCCTCGGGTGTCTGCATAAGAATAAAAAAAGACTGAGAAAAAGAATGTAATAAAAAAAAGTACCGTCTAAAGTGATTTTAAACTTTAAAAAATAACAAACTTCAAGAAAACCAAGAAACATCATCATAACATTATCAAAAGTTAAAAATACATTAAATATTAAAAATAGGTAATTATCAGCTAATAAAAGGAGTCAAAAATCAAGAAAGAAAGTAATATGATATTAATCTAATTGTTGGAAAGTGTCAAAAGTAGATATTAAACGTATGCTCTTTGTATAATACGATGAAAACCACTGTTCTACGGTGTAAAACAAAACTGTCACTGGTTACACTTTGCTGCTCTGAGCTAAACAATAACTAACTACCTAACAGATTGCAAATTTACAAAACTTCAACTAGATTAAACGGATTAGATTAAAATTAGTTTGCTTAATAAATACCTCAAAGTTGAGATACAGAAACTTATGGATGGCTTAATGGCTTAAATCATTTCACGAGTCATCCAACAGTCATTAAAATCTAATCCGTTTAATCCATTGAACGAATTCGCCCTAATTTACGCACAAGCAGGTGCGTATGCCCAAGAATTTATGACCTCTATGCGACAAGATCGCCTATGTTCAAGTAACACGAGCCCTGTATATAGATTAGATTAATTTTGTCTATCGGGTGGGTCTTGTAATAAAGACCGAGTCTAATCAGACACTCTCAATGTCTGAATCGGTTGAGTTAGACTTCTGAATCAGCCATTCAGACAATCTGACTCGGACTTAATCTTAACATCACTCGGAACACTACATCTATTCCTTTCTGAATGACAGTGATATTTTATAGTATATTATAAGTCATATTTTATAGTATATTATAAGACTACTATATAATATATTAAGTTAAGACTGCACCATAATGTGCCAGTAGAGGTTGCATGGGTTTTCAAATAAGTTCCACAGATCACTATTATAGTGACTTTCAATCGTGCCTGAAGAAGTTCTATTGAGTTCTGCCAAACCGGACCAAAACTTACTTTTTCTCAAAGACAAAGTTATGCACGAAATTCTCAAAGTCAGCCCTCTCCTGCACAGCCGTTCGGTCGGTCTGCGGTCGTTTCTTGGCCAGCACATTGCACTGGCAACAGTTGAACTTGGTACAGCGATCACGGCTTTTGCCCAGGCCCGATTTGCTAACCGGAACCAGCCATCGATCCTCGAAGGAGCGTACCTCGGACTCGGGGCGATTGCGCACCGGATACGAGCTGTTGGTGCCGCGGGGTACTGCAAGAAGGATTAGGGGAGATTAACCAGATCAGACTAGTGGATTAACCAGATTAGGCAAGATTAACCAGATTAGGCTAGTGGATTAGCCAGATTAAGCTAGTGAGTTTGCCAGATTAGGCTAGTGGATTCGCAGCTTAACCAGATCAGGCTAGTGGATTACCAAGATTAACCAGATCAGACTAGTGGATTACCAAGATTAGCCAGATCAGGCTAGTGGATTACGTAGGTTGTTAACCAGATTAGGCTAGTCAGCTGCCTAGGTGAACCAGACCAGGCATGTGGATCACTCACAACTAATTGCAAGGGACAGGGGCGGACCTAAGAATGATATTTTCGAATTTTTTGACATGAAATTATTGTGCAATTTTTCAATTTTTGGTACAATTTCTGTAACAGGCAAGAAAGTGTTCCGCCGGTGGTAAATTTCACTGTGGAAAATTTTCAGCAGGGGTAGCAGCCTCATGGTGCAAATAACGGAACATGTTTGAAAAATAATAGTGCTCCAAAACCTTCTCTAATATCAGAAAACAATTTTTCGACATATTGTACCATTCATAGGTGAAATCTCTTATCTTAAAAAGAAATCTTATCTCTTAACCATTCCTTTGCCAGATCATCAAGGTTAGCCCCCCCCGCCCCCTCAAATTTTACTCACATTTAATACAGTCCACCCTCCGCAAGTCCACAATGTCCCTCTGCGGCTGTATCTGAATCTTGTAGTGAGTGATCTGACCCCGGGGGTCTTCGGGGGGAAGCCAGGAAATATGGATCTCCTCGGGGGAGAGCACCAACCACGTCTCCAGAACTGGTGGTGTTGGGGCTGAAAAAGAATACCATCATTAGGAAAATTAGATATCTGATATATAGTATAAATATATATATATATATATATATATATATATATATATATATATATATATATATATATATATATATATATATATATATATATATATATAAATATGCAAATTAGATTAAGAGTAGATTAGGTATGGTTACGGTCGCCATTGTAGAATTTAGGCAAAGATGCAAGTGACAATGCAGATAAAGCAAATGCCTAATTAGATTATATTCCATACAACGTTAGATACCATAACAACCTTTTATGAGAAGAACCACATAATATCTTGTCGGTAAGCGTACATGTTCAATCCTGTCGGTTCAGTGGTAGTTCAGCAACGACTAAAGACTAAAATTAAGCATGACTTATGCTAACTCCTTTCCTTCCGCTATGCATTGCTAAGTCCAATCCGTTTAATCCAGCAAATTGCATCTATAGAGCTCTCGTTAGTGACGACACCCCAGGGGGGGACACTTACACATGAAGTGGGTGCGGGCGAATTTGACCTGGCTGATGCCCCCCTTGGCTCCGGGGGAGTTGATCATGAGCGTGCGAACGTAGAGGGCGTAGAGGGTGTCCGGCATCAGGCCATTCACCAGACCCCCCCGGTCCTGTGGCGGATACAGCTGCATGTTCCAGCTGAAAATAATTAGTGATTTAGACTAAAAAATGCCGGACCCTGAGACAACAATGAATACGCGATTTCATTACGAACAGAACTAATGCAAGCATCAAGAGTACAGCGAGTAGTCACAAAAATCACGCCACCTGTTTTTATCTCAGGGGTCAGTAATTTTTGGTCAGACTTTAAGGTTGGAATGCATAAAAGCAGTCTTACGTTAAAACCAATCTATTTCAGTAATTTAGAACATCGTAACGAAAAATTCTACACGTATTTCATAGGTTAGAACGTTGCCGTTAGACTGCGTTTAGCAAGACTGAGCTAAGACTGCGTTTATGCATTCCACCGTAAACGTACAGGCTTGGATTGAGAACACCTTTAGAGTCGGTCTAACACTTATACGGTGGAATGCATATTGGCAGTCTAACGTTAAAACGAGCAGTCAAAGCCGTTCTATTTCAGTAAATTAGTATATACATCAAAACTAAAAAAATTCTACATGTATCACGTAGACTTTTAGAACATAGCCCTTAGACTACGTTTAGCAAGACAGAGCTAAGACTGCCTTTATACATTCCACCGTTATAAGCCGAAACTAGTGTTAAACCTTAACCTAAGGGCCAGGATTCACAAAATGAGTTTAACTTTAGGTTTAGACTCGGTCTAACTGTAAAATTTTCTTTTCGATTGAAACAGATCACAATGAGATTTCATACAATCACGTGTTTGGCATAGACTGAGTTTCCATTTATTTAATTCTATGAAGTAAATTTTTCTCCTTCTTCGTCTTTAGTTTAACAACTACTGTGAATCCAGATCGTGATATCAAAAGTAACACCTAAAGTCAAATCTGCCCCTGTATTATTCGAACATACAAAAACACCGTTCTGGTGTTTGCATCAGTAGGTTGAATTTTTTTCATAAATCAAACGTTCCCTTAAAGGTACAAAATATCCAATTTCGACAGGAATCCAAAAAATTTTCCAAGGTCGTCTCAAGAAGCTAGCTACCAATAGCCATCATAATAGCAAAACAGTCATATCTCAGATATATGTATTACAAAATTAGACTTACGAATCATGACACGCATCTCTGTTTTCCGTGATCGAAACACTTTCGTTTTCTCTAAAACAGTAAAAAATTAAAAAAACAATAAAAAACCGGCTGAACAAATAATATACGTATATATAGTAATAGTATAAATCGACCATGAAAACATATGTGTGTGTGTGTGTGTGTGTGTGTGTACGTACGTACATATATATACTTACTCACACCAATGCACTCTTTATATCACAGATTTATCATCATTTTGCCTATTTACTCATCCAAGCTAGCTAACTTGCTAATGAATTCACTACTGAATTAAGACAAGTCTACTAGCTTTAAGCTCCGGACATATTCTGATAATAAACATGAAGACTCATGCTACTTCAATTTTCTATTACGAAAAAAACATCATTAAAAAATCAGCTCTGTTCTTGACATCATAGAAACTATCTCTTTGCGTAAATGATGAAAAAATTCAGTTGGCACAAAATATATTTTTCTACACGGTTATATATATATATATATATATATATATATATATATATATATATATATATATATATATATTAGAATCTTCACTCTTACTATTCAACTTATACCCAATAAGACGTTGAATAATTATGTAGCAAAATTATTAGCAACAAAATAAATGACTTTCGTAGCTAAATGACTCAGTTTGACCTATTTGTTGTTTTTTTGTTTGAGAATACGGCCCCTGAGCACTATCTTGGCCAATATTTTGACGAGTTTGAAAAGCAAAACAAATCAAGGGGGTAGGAAATGGTGGAAATGGGCGAAAAAATCCCCAAAAAACTCATAACGTAGATATTGTGGTGAGTATGCATAGCATGTCATCAAGATAGCTCAAAGTCAAATTTCCCATCAATAGTAGCACGCTCAAAAACAAACCATTAAAATTTTGCTTGCCCTTATACTTTGGCTCTCATTTTGCTTGCCCTTGTATCAAAATTAAAAAAATCATACGTCATGCCCCCCCCCCCCCAATGTGGTAAACTGTGTCAACAGTAACAAGCCGATGACAATCAAAGAAGCCAAGATCCGCAGCAGCACCCCAGAGCTATGAATTGAATGCAACCATCCAATATTTAGCCACCGTTAGAAGTCAAGGCCAACACATCAACAGATGTATATGGGGGAGCTGTGGGGAGCCCTCCAAATTTGAGATACCGGAAGAAACCCCCCTTCTGATTTCAAACTCCTTGAACAGTCCCCCTCCTTGGTGCTGCAACTTGGGTGCCAGAAAATCCAAATTTGTTCCAGACCATGGTAAAATGCTTCAAAAATGAGCAAAAAGCAAACAATACCAACATTTAGCAAAATACTTCTCAGTGAGACCCCGTGTACAATATGACCTATAAAGACAACCAAACCAGCCGAGACGTACACTTGTTTGTAGAAGACCTGATAGCCCAGAAACATTCGTCCGTCCATGTTGGTCAAATTGAACTCGTCCCAGGAGAGCACCATTTCCTCGTCGGACAATGAGACGATGTTGAACGCAATCTGCACTTCCTCGCCTAAAACAAAAGCCAAACACTCTAAGGGTGGATTTCACAAAGGTGGTTTTACTAAACCATGGTTTTAATTAATACGTTTTCATAATGATTTGCGCCTAATTTTATTGCAAAATATTGCAATTGCAATGATTCGTTGCGAATATGGTAAATTTGTTACCGTGGTCTTAGCTCAAAAAAATTTCAGCAAAACTTGCGAGACATACTTGCTGTGCTGCAGATACCCTAAAGTTTAGATATGTTCTGCACTAGAAATATTATCACAATCGTTACCGGACCCCCATCTTTCAATCAATCTCCAAATCCCCACTTACAAACAGCCTTATTTCCATTGGAATAGGAGGACACGTCAATGTCGGTGGTGCGATTCTGCAGGCCGACGCTGGTCAGGAAAGCCTGTATGCGTTTGTAGCAGAGCATGGGGTTGTTCTGGAACTGCACTTTGCCGTGCGAAATGGTCATGCCATTATTCTGCGTCCACAGCTCGGCCAAATTCTCATTCTCAAAAATGGCAATGGCATAGCTGGAAGAAACAGACAAAAACATGTAAAAAAACATAATATGCTAAAAAACAGGCACAAAGAATTTTGTACAAAAATATGCTAACATGATTTTACCACAATGCACATTCCCACTGTGTAAGTTGAAGTTTATGTTCTAACGTTTTATATATGGTTAAAAGCTTACTGGCTTCATAACTTTGTCAACGGGACAGACATACGACTATATTGGACTGTTAAGGACGTCAAAACTCCACAATATTTATGGAAGGTACGTCCGGCGTCCAGAAACACAAATTTGTGGAACTGTGAGTTTATCGAAACAGGCTACAGGGCTTGAAGGGGGTGTACTGACGAGTGCGCAGTTTTTCAAATTTCAACAAGTCGTGATTATTGACTAAGTAAGTGTAAGACCAAAGACCAAATTAATGTTGACCACTGAGAGAAAACAGGTGTCGCGAGTTTAGGAGCTACTCACTGTACTCTTGATATATACATGAAAATCGTCCTTGTCGTAATGAAATCACATGTTTTTTTGTCTCACAGGTCCAGCATTTTTTGGTCAGACTTCAGTTGTTGAAAATGAAAATAATTCAGTCTTCTGACTAAATTAATAATGAAAACCCACCGATCGCTCCATAGCTTTTCGCCATGAATGATTTTCAAATTCTTGAACATATTCAAATCGACGAAGGAGGGCGAAAATGAGATTTTCAGGAAATCCTTGATCTCCCGTATGGAACTAAGCAGAGCTGTGAGTTTCTGCACAAAGTTGGCCTCCACGGCGTAGCGCATGGAAAGCTCCAGACTCCCGTGAATCACATTGCAGCCTTTCAGCTTTTCCGCATCCTGCACGCTGGTGATGGCAGCCGTGGGGCAATCTGAAACAAAAAATAATATATAAAATACCAAAAAACACGTAAAAACTACGGGCCAATTCCTAAAATGGATTAAACGGATTAGAATAAATTTTGTTTTCACACTAACTCATGACATCGACTAATGATTCATACGAAACTTAAACTTGGCGTAGCAAATGTTTGTAGCACCCCTCGCTTGTGCAAAAAAATTTTATTAGTCTATCTTACGATTGAGATAACTTATTACGCAAACAAATTTTAATCTAATCTAATCCGTTTAATCCAATTTAGGAATTGACCCTACGAGATCCATTCCTTAACCAGACTATTAAGCTAGTTTAATTCAAAGTATTGTGGGCGTGCGTTTTCACAAAAAACTCATACTTTGGCTAACGGCAGGAGTTAGCCTTAGGCTTAGTACCAGGGCTAAAATTACACTCAATCCAAGTGTACGCTTAGTTTGGGCTTGGAGACTTGATAGTATTATAATTTTGATATTCTGACCTAGGCTTTGTTTTATAATTTATTTCGAAATTTATATGTTTATGACGTGCTGAGCCTTGCCGAAGAAAAAGTCTGGCCACGTCTAAATACTGAGTATGTAGACCACATGGGCCTGTTTCAATACACTCATAGGCGCACAATAATAATTGTGACCAATTTGCCTGCCAATTCAAGTGATTAGTAATGAATTATACGTGTATTCATTACGAATCACCTGATTTAGCACTAACAAATCTCACAATTATTTGCGGGCCTGTCGGTCTATTAAATGAGGCCCAGGACCCCCAATCAATAAACTCACAGGTCCACAACTGTGACATTTGTTAGTGATGAATCGGGCGATTAGTACTGAATACACAACATGTCCCTAAATTAATTACGAATAATCTGATTTTGACGCCAAAACGGTCACAATTGTGGGCCTGTGAGTTTATTGAAACGGAGCCCCGGTCCCTGACCTTTTTTACACGACCCAGTACACTTGATGCACTGTCGCCCGCTAGCATCATCCTCCCAGCCCTCAGGGCAGTTCAGTGTGCAGCAATCCTCGAAGGGTTTGAAGTGTTTGAAACGGTCAAATTCGCCAGGCTGTGGCGGCATAGCCAGACACTCGTCCTTGGTCACACAGCGACGATGGCGGTACTGAAATGATATCAGCGTCTGGGTCTGACCAAAATTAGGGATGTCGCGGATATCCGCATCCGCATCCGCGGATGATCCGCAACTTTTTGACATCCGCATCCGCATCCGCAAAAATTTGATGCGGATGTGCGGATGTTTCAGATTCGGCAGATGCCACTACAAATTTCGACATTCAGATGGCAATTCTGCTTTTTGTGCACGTATGCACAAATATTAGCTCTTACAGCAGTTACTGAAAATTAATCTTCATGATTTTTATCTTCATTGTTGGTTACAATTTGATTTTTTTTCAAAGTTAGGTTTTACTACAGTTCACAAAATTTTATATACTAGGTTTTTTACTACAGTTCACAAAATTTTATACTGGCGCACGATAGAACCGAGTTCAGCATTATTGAGAGACCAGTCTGTTAAGAAGCCAATCAATTGTTATCAGTTTTAACCTCGCAGGATTTACGGATTTACATAGAAGGTAGCATTTTGAAACTTTGAAATTTGATGTATATATGCACCAAGAAAAACTATTATTACACAGCATCAAGTAGCTGGAGGGTCAAGCCAATAACCCTTGAGATGGCACATGGTTAACCAATAGCGTTTAAAACGAACCGTGACTGGCGGTGCAAGTCGTAGAAGATTCAAAATAGAAATACACAGCGTTTATATAGTTAGGTTTATCTCGTTCAAGTCTCATTCTTGCTGATACATGTATTTTTTGTAATTTTTGGTGAAAAATTCATCTTATAACTTGTCTAGAGCGTATTCTAAAAAGATCCGCATCCGCATCCGCATCCGCGCGAATGTCAGGACTCGACATCCGCATCCGCATCCGCATCCGCGGATGTCAAAAAAGTGACATCCGCGACATCCCTAACCAAAATAGTTGCAACACTTGAGAAAACGAAACATGTGCTTTCGATACGAAAAGGGAAGATTTTGACTATCAAGAGTATACTCAGCAAGTAGTCGCAGAAGTCATGCAAGTGGCGCATCTATTTCTTGTCAGACTTTAGTAGGCTCCAGTCATACGTAGGCTCGATTCATACTTACAGCCGTATGTCCGTTCAATCGGCAAAAATACGAAAGAAATAATCACTCTGCCAGTAGTGCTTAAGATCAAATTGTGGTTATTTCGTAATTTTGCCGGCTGAGCTGAACAGACATACGGCTGTAAGTATAAATCCCAGACCCAGAACCAACAGTTTATATTAATATGTTTAGTTAGTTAATATAGTTTAATTAGTTAATATAAAATCGAGGCAAATACTTCGAATTCAAACTTTCATGGGGAGCAATCCTCAACCACTTTTGCCCCGCCCATGTATGGTGACTACGAATCAAGCCTACTTGTTCTTCTACTACTCAAACGCACAGACCGACAATCAGTGGCGTAGCCAGAAAAAAAATTCGGGGGGGGAATGACTTTTGTAATTTTTTGAAATGTGCTAAAATGCACTTAATTTGGAACACCGCAACACCGAAAATTACAAAATTGCTGGACCGACAAGGGTCCACAAACTAGCAAATTTGTAAACTTTAAGAAGATTTTTGACATTACGAGCCGCAAATTTACTTAAAATGTCGGCGACAATCAGCCATTAGAAGTTTTTTTTACACATTTTCTGCAACACTTAATCAACGGTTTTTTTACAGAGCAATAGACAGCTTTGCTTGCGGTGACATTTTTGTGTGAGACTGCCAGATCACACTCTAATCACTTTACATTAATTTAAAATTACTCTACGTAAGTACAGTAGTCAATAACCGAATGGGAAATTATTTTTCCAAAATGTTTTTTGATAGTTGTTACTTACTACTGTCAAGTTAGGCAAGTTGCATTTTTCCCTGAAGTTGTGTGATTATTGAGTTTCGTGAATAATAAGAAAACAATTCGATCAAAGCAAATTCCAAAACTCGTAAGGGTCCTTATAATATTATCAGCCCCTATTTTCAAAACAAATTTGTTTTCCCAACAGTTTTTCAAAACCTGTTTTCGAAAATAACTATTTTGAGCAGAGACTCAGAGACTCTTTTTAATTAGCGGTGTGATATTTATTCAGATAGAAAATTTTCCAAACAACATTAATTAAAGACGCGTGAGCAGCTAGCTCATAAAAAACATCTACTTTCTGGGAAGTAATTGAAAGTTCTATGTTGCCACCAAATAACTAAAAAGCTCAAAAAATTGGAAACGTTGTATCAAATGATTGCTAAAAACTCAAAAACGTAGAAACTCTCGAAATTGACATACAAAAATAACTCTAAAAATCAAAACCGTGTCAAATAATTCAAAACACTAACTTACTAAGTAACTAAAAAACTGACAAATTCTAATCAAGTCTCAACTCCCTAAATCATACTTTTGTCAACTGAGCGGCAGTCAAAAGAAAAAAACTACTAGGATCAACATCAGTCAACTAATACACACAATAAATAAATCAATAAATCAACCATAATTCTATAAATACAAAAATAAAAACAAATCAAAAACATCAGTAAATCAATCATAATGCAATAAATAAATAAAATAATAAAAAAAATTAAAAAATCATCCATCAATCAATTAATAAATAAATCAAAAAAACTAACACTATACAATCCCTTGGGGCACTGTTTGACACACTCTCCCTTGTGATGAATCTGGCGACAGGCGTAGCAGTCTCGGGGGCCCGGGCCCACACAGCCTCCGGCGCACTCCGCGTGACAGCACAGGCCCAGGGTCACGTTACACGACCGCGAGCCACACGCCGCCGGACACTCTGCAACAAGGTCAGAGGTCAGAGGTTAACCCTTGGTCATAATGTATAATACATTAAGAGCAATTAGGTCAAAGGTTAAGCCTTGGTCATAATATAATACACAACGAGCAATAGGTCAAAAGTTAAGCATTGGTCATAGGTCAAAAGGTCAAAGGTGAAGCCCTCGTCATATTATGACACTAAAGAAAAGAAAATGGTCCAAAGTCAAACCCTGATCATGATATAAAAATAATACACAAAAGTCAAAAGGTCAAAGGTTAATACTTGGTCATAATATAGTACACTAAGGTCAAAAGGTCAAAGGCTAAAACATATAATACACTCACGGAGGTCAAAGGGTCAAAGATTAACGGAACCCGTTGATATATCAAAAAATAAGGTCAACAGGTTAAAAGTTGACCCCCCTGGAGATAATAATGCAGCAAGGTCAAAAGGTCAAAGTGTAAGACCCTAAGCCTGGCTGATCAAATCCAGTGGTGCAGTCCCCTGTTGCTGTTACATAAGAAACGCGTAACACATAGACATAACAATGTAAAAAAATGCTAATACAGAACCACCTTCTTAAATCTGAACTCTCTGGAACAAAACCTGTGGCACTAACTTTTCTGACAAGTGTTGCTATTCCAACACGCCAAGTCTTCATCCTCATGCTTCACGCACACGCTCGCATTGCGTACGCTGCAACGAATCGGACAGGACTCTGAAACAACAATAATTCCAAATACATAAAGTAAATAAAATAAATTTTTAAAAATGCATCAACGCATAATACTACGACGAGAACCCCCCCCTCTCCCCAGACAGATGCTTCACTATACAAGAATGTCTAGACAGCGGCTCACAATGCAAAAATAGGTGGCTCACGAAACAAAATTAGGCGCACTAGTTGCTACCCCCCCCCCGGATTTGCTACCTGCTCACGAGATATTCTATCTTATATCCCCCCAGATTTCGGCAAAAGAAAATTAGAGCCATGGTACCAGGCCAAGAAACTTTTTTTATTCTATTCTGCACTTAAATATAATTTAACAAATTTATGCATTTTTTACCTAAATGTACAAAAATTGCCATTAATTCGCTCAAATTGCATCGGACTAGGAAATGGCGTGGTCAAAAGTGAACAAAAAATAGTGCAAATACCAGAACAGTCAAAAAGTCGGTACACAAGTAACAAGACCTGCCCATTGCCCAGAATAGACGCAGTCTAAACTTGTCCAAATAATATTAATATATCCCCAAACCGCCCCACATACTGTCATCCTTGTTATTCTCAATGACAATGGGCGTGGGGCCGGGTCCCTCAGGAGACTGCCCCAATGGGGACGGTGTCCGCGTAGCACAGTTCATTGTTCTCCACAATGCGGACGCCGCCACGGCTGATCTCTTGCAATTGTCCAGCCCTATTTCCTCCAGATTGGGGTTCTGATAGAGCACCATGGCATAGTCTTTCAGCAACGCCTGGCCTCGGATCACGCGCAGATTGGGCAGAATACGATTCAGTGATTTCAGGCCACTGCAAATAAAAAACAGACACACAGTTGAACACGGACGGGTTCGAAACCCTCCCCCACCAGATTTTTTATTTTAGTATATACAATGGCAAACAAAATTTCTATAAAATTTGCTCTGGAAATCTAAAATAAAAGC
>JASANF010014001.1:0-20998 GCA_030248245.1 Trissonchulus sp. WLG1_4
CGTTCAACATGCGGGTTCGTCGTCGCGCTCTGGCTCGTGGTTCCGCAACGACACCTACCAGTTACACTCCAGCTCTCGCATTCAGTTTCTGTACGACGCTGTCTACTTATACGGCTTGGGCTTGGGCGCCTGTCTGAAGGCAGAAGATCAAGTGCAATCACCGGGATGGTCGTCTGATTATGCATTACATGAAGTGAAAAACCTTCAAAGGTAGGTACAGACTGACTTATGCAATGTTAGGTGATCAGTGTGCATTGCCATGTTGTCTAGTAGTTTGGACTTCTTTTTTTTTCTTTCTTCGTTTTGCATGCCAATATTCATGCTGCTGTTTTTGCTATTTGCTCAACAAAAATATATCTCGACACTGTAATAGCATACCATCGTGATACATCTTATGACATATATAGAGACACGGTTATTCCGACTCATTACTTCCGACAACATACCTACCTAGCGTTTTTGTTTCCTCAAGCCAAAGACACGGCTGGCCGTTTCGATTCGGTATACCATGTAACATGTAACATACTGTTGTTAGCCATTTTTTGGAATTATGGAATCACTTACGAAGTCTAGTGTTGCAACAGGTCGTTCTTGCACTAGTTAGTTCTAACATGTTAGCTAACAATCTTTTATTTGCAGGTGCTTCCGGAGACGTTCTAGTAGACGACATGGCTGAACAGCTGCCGACAATCTTTGGAACTTCCGAGCTTTGACAAAAGCAACAAGTTCACTCCAATGCTGAAATTTAAGCCAGTTTTCGACGCGCTTCTTTGTGACAACCAGCAAAATCAAACCACCAACACCACAAACATTTATGCGGCGGTTTGTGCTTTTTTTATGTTTTTGATTTTCTCGTATGACAGTTGGTTGATTTAATGAGTGTTCTGTTAGTGCGTCACAAATAATTATTGTATCTTTCTTGGTTGAACATGTTGACTTTGCGTAATGAATGTCTTTTCGTCCGCATTCTTTTTGTCATTTTCGAAAATACGTATACTAGCCTAAAAATGTCCTACATATTTTGTTCTACTAAATATTAAGTTCTTAATATTTTTTCTCAGATCATGGTGCGAGATGCCCATTGGCGAACTGGCGACAATAAACCACCATAAGAGACTCCCGACTGTGGATTTGCCAACTGAGTTATGCCCGTACAATTATACTGGTATTTCTAGTCTGTACACTAAAGCTTTTAAACCCATTTAGGAGATTTTAGATGTTTAGACAACCTTACTTAAAACGCAGCGTTAAATCAGGCCACCTTAATACGTTGGGAATTAATATTCAAGGTAGTTCAACATTTTTGTTGCTACAGTTACTAAGACGTTAAATTTGTTGCTGTTTTTAGTTTCAACCAAAAGATTAAGCAGTTTTGAAGTTTAAAACAGTTTTAAAGTTTTTAACAGAAAGTTTTAAAACGTTTAGGGGAGCTGTCTGTATTGAAAGTTTGCATACACACTGTCTACTACTACTAGTAGCTCCAGTAGAGGCGCGTTGCAGAGCAAAAAATTGAAATTAACACTTACACGTTACACTAAGTTACAGGTTGAAGCCGTGTCAACGGTTCCACAGTTACTACACCATTACACGAATATTTATAACTTAGATGTTTATAATCATACGACTTAATATTTCAAACGTTAATTTCATAGGTTACATACAGCTGTGGTATAGAGCACTGTATGCTTGCAGTAACCGTTTACGACAACAATTCAGAGTAACCAAATAGACTATACTTAGATTTTAACTAAACTATAACTATAATAATATTATAAAACGTTAATGCATATATAAGATGTTCATCTATACGACATCGATACGAAGCGTGGTAACATTATAATTAATTACACGGATTATAAGTTTTATAATTACACGGAGAATTAGCGTATACACCCGGATAACAGCCGCAATTCTATTTAACACATCCACAGATAGTGGCGAAAACAACTGTGTACACATAGACTGTTTGTTATTATACTTATACTATCCTATTCATAATGATAATGAATCGAAATGTATAAAAGAAGGGTTAATGCTTCATACTACACAGCTATGCTGTGACTTTGAGTTTAAAAGGGCGTAAAATGGAGTTATTTTTTCCTCCGCTGAATCCTCCGTGACAGGCCATTTGTAGTTAGTTATTTCTGGAGGTTAACCACAAAAATGACCATAACTTAGGCTATGAACATCGTAGAAAAATGAAAGTTAAATCATTTGAAAGACAGTTTTTAGCCCTTTCAAATGACATATCACATTCTGGCGCAAGTTCCTGAAAATCAATCCAAATTTCACTTTCCAAGTTTTGACGTACGTTAAAGATTACGTTACAGGGTCATGTCACCCACCATTTGAAAGCTCTAACAATTTCCTCTGAAATAGCGTTAAAGTTATTATTTTACCACTACCGTATCAAAGGTTATGGCACCTGAAAAGTTTTCCTAAAAGGGGATGATTGTACAGATCACCCCATGGGTCACTCCACCCCTTAAACCAATTGAATTTAGGCAAAAATTTGAAAAATTTTATGCTCATTTTTCCAAGAATGTAACATAAATAGACTTAGCTAAAATATAAACGACATGGTCGAACTAGTCTAAACTAGACGCACTAGTCTTGTAAAAATAATAATAATTTTAGAAATAATCTGCATTTCTCATACTTTATTGTAGTTGTTTTTTTAACAGTTCCGATTGTTGGTTGTGGCATCTGCATGATTGTTATATTTCTACTGATAGGATTTTGCGTTAATAATAGAAGGTAAGAGTAATATTAGTTCTTGTTAATGATAAACGATTTTGTAATTCTTAGCTTAGAAAAATGTAATAAACTGTTATACCAGGTACTTCGATACTGAACTGGAACTGATTGTTGTAAAATACAAACATAACTTACAATTTATCATGTCATATGTTAAAACACTACAATGTTTAAATTTATTTGTAGTAATTATTAACTATGTTACTAATATTGGCAAATGTATTTGTAGTAATACTATTATATCTAATATTAATATTTTTATATTATCTAACATGCACTTGATCTATAGAATGCACACGATAAAAATAGAATGAATCAGAAATCTACAGCACATACAATCAAGCATGGCTAATTAATGGCATACAATATATTTTGTTAACCTCTTGCTTTGTTTACGTTGTGTATGAATATTTTCATGAATATTTTGTTTAGGAAATTCAAATTTGAAGAAGACTTGTTCAAAATGGCTTGGCAGGTTGACAGAGAACAAGTTCATTACGTGTCGGCGGTAAAAAGCCCTTTAATTTTTGGTGTTACACTCTTTTTTAAAGCGTTATTTTGGCAAAACACTCCATGTTTATAGCTCAATTTTACTGGTTTGATTCGTATTACAATACATTTCCAACATTTACTGATGTGGTCAGCTGTTGTGTTAAATTCTAAAGCTTTCTGTATTGTTTTACTTTGACGACAATATTGTGGTTTAGAGTTCAGCTGGAAGTTTGATTTTGAGCAAGAGTTCGGACCCTTCGTCACGTCGTGTGCATTCTACCACTGTGAAATCTTCAAGCCATCAGTCACAGCAGTCGGTAGGACAAAGCACAAACCGATCAGAGAAGTCTCAGAAAACACCTGGCAGATTTTCAGGTTGTGGCTCGTACATGGGCAATTTAGTAGCTATTCGCTGGTATCCTCAAACAGGACCAATCCATATTCGAAGAGAAGACTTAATGTATTTCAAACGAGTAAGTTCTTTTGAGCATTATTTCTGTAAGAGGGGGCTGGTACCTAGCTAAGCCTAGACATCCGCAGGCAACTGAACTACACAGGTCTAGCGGGGATATATATTATGTGCCGACACAGCACACACAATTAACAATAACAGGCGCACACACAGACTGACCCATGCCAGATCCCTATGGCTAGGCCTCACTGGCCATCTCCTGTTACAAACAAGGCTTATCAGTGATCTGTGATCTGCCCAACCTTTCTTTCCTAGTTTTTGTAAGCATAAAGCTTAATACAAATTTACTGACCTATCTTTCTTGGGCAAACAGCCGACTTTTTCAAGTTTCTGCAGTTTTTCTAACCTCAGTCTTGCAGTTTTGTAACGCAATATTAATCTATCCTTCGGAAATAAATAGCTTAATTCGTTCGTAATACGTATTTAAACGTTTTATTGACTTGCGTTCCGAATAACTGACTTTGGACAGTAAATTTTTCAGCACGTCTTTTTATTTTAAATTAAGCTCGTAAAATAATTATTATTGATTCCTTAAATTTTGACTTAGCTTGTGACTTTGTCACATTTCAATTGTATTATTTGTAAAAATGAAAACCAGTATGTGAACCATTTGAAAACCAATATTTCCAAGTTAAATTAGCTTCACCACAAAAAGTTGGTAGTTTTTGGTCATGTTTTTATTCAGTAACTTCATGGAAATGAATGATGACGTTTTATACTTGCGTTATGTTTTCTGTTTGTTATCGGGCCTTGTTTGTTTTAAGTCAGTTGCGTGTTATTTTGATTCAGGTACGGGAAGTGACACATGATAACCTCAATGTTTTTTTCGGAATGACTAACGATAGTGGTCCCGCTTTGCTTACCTTGTGGGGTTATTGTAGTCGCGGAAGCTTGGAGGTAATTTATTTGTTATCAAAGTATTTGTCAGGATACTATTTCAAATAATTTTTTGTTGCTGTTGACGTATTTGCTGTTTTCGGTTCGTAGCCGCTTTGTATTTTGCAGGATATTGTAATGAACGATGCAGTGCAACTTGACATGATGTTCAAAGCATCAATGTTAAGAGACGTGGTAAAAGGATTAGACTTTCTTCACAAATCTATTGTATTTTCACATGGAGTGTTAACATCTTCAAATTGTGTTGTTGACAGCCGTTGGGTGGTCAAATTGACCGACTACGCCGTTGAAACAGTATTGTTTGAGTCAAAAATGCGAGGAATAATTCAGTGCGAGGCGTCTTCGTTTAACAGTCAGTTTAACATTTATTTGAAGCAATCCATTAAGGCTTTAACTTGTAAAATTTGCAATAATATCTTCCGAAATAGTATTTTAAATTATGATAGACTGTGTATTTTTTGGCAAAGTGGATAGCACATGTTAAATGATACTGAACAATGAACTTTTTTAAGTTTGGAATTTATTAGCATACAACTCTGCGCAGAAAACAGAAAAATAACAGTTAACATTTGTTTTTGAGAAAGTAATGTTTTTGTTGCCAAGTATATTGCCATTGACTAAGTGACTATATTTTGGTGTGCTAGTTATTGCCATGCTTTTGAACGGAATTAGCTCACTTCAATTGCGTGATTGTGGACAATTTTAGATACATACTGTTCTGGACGTTTATTACAGGTCTCTTTCATAAATCACCCGAACAATTGCGGCTTCTGGAAAATAGCCAGTTTGTTCGTTCGCAAGAGAGTGATATTTATGCCCTGGGGATGGTTTTGTATCAAATTCTGATTAGAGAACCTCTTTATGCAAACACAAGTTTAACCCAAGAAGGTAAACACTAAGCAGTTAGCATGTTTTAACATTGCTAATTAAATTCAATAAGCGTTTAAATTAAAAAATTGTAAATACTACTACTACTACAACTACGACTACTAATACGCTATTAACATCAAATGCATGAGCCAAAGTGGATCGTTAGCTTGATGGCAAGAGAGATAAAGTAATAACATAAACATATTTAAAAATAGATAATTAAAATTCAACAATAATTTCAACATTAATAATTAAATTTCGAGCTTTTTCATTGCGGATAGGACTTGAACGAATTTTTACAGTCGTTATACAATTTTTGGCACTTATCTGCGGATTTGGATATTGTACAAAGTGACTGTGTATTGAAATAGTTAAGTCATACACTGAAGACCATTTTTGAACAAGCAATCTTAGGACAACATTAAGCCGCGTATTGAACAGCGATTACTCAGATCACTCACGTATATTGTTTCCATCGGATTCTCAATTAAGGGTATACGTAGTGGTTGTCTTAAAGCAAATCTTTGAAAACGTTCCATTCGCTAAGCTCTATTTCTGCTGATACCGAACAAAATACCGGATGCATATTCTGAATTGCTGCGGCAGTAAGTTTTGTATAAGGTAATCATTATTTTACAAGGGAGCAAATTCCGTATTTTTTGTAGTTGGGGTACAGACAGCTCTGCGGATTATTGTATTGACTTGTTGCTTATAGATAAGGTTGAAATCCAAATGTAGCGCCAGTATTTTATATCGTGTTAACACACCACCAGCTCACAAGAATGTTAATGCTGGTGTCTGCTGAAACGAGGGGGGCGGTCAAATCAAGACACTTCCTCATTTTCCCTTTGGAGTCAAGACATGTCATGATTTGAAATGGGTACCCCCCTAGAGTCAAGGCATAAAAGGCCTATTGAGCAGGATTCTGCCCAATTAGCTAAAAAAGGAAAGGGTGTCATACTCTTCCCTATTATGTACTGTTGTGTATATTATTCAAAGTTTATCCTGTTATATCTTTAAAAATTTTTCTAATAACAATATTGAATTGATCTTGTCAATTTTTTATATGTTGCCTCAAATCCTTAGCATTGTTCAAATTGCAGACCTTCAAAATTCAAAAGTTCAAATTCAAAAGATGTGAAAGCAAAATGGGACCCACGTTCGTTTTTTAAAGTTGGAGTATTCTCAACATTGTTATATTTTCAGAGATTTTGAATCAAGTCCGCAAACCGCTGAGTGAACTTATGCGTCCGAAGCTTCCAGAGCAGCATTTTGTGAAAGATGTGCCGCCAGGTCTTGTTCAACTTGTGAAAGAATGTTGGGCAGAAATGCCGGATGTTAGACCGACCATGAGCAAAATCAAAAGTGTAGTGATTGAATCAACTAAGGCTTGTGAGTTTACATTTTTGCAATACTGTAATAACTTTCTAGAATTGAATAGTCTGTGCAACTACCTAGTGAAACACGTGTTGTGTTGTATTCTGCAACTTTGGTATTAAAGCTCCTGCTACTGTTATTGCAGTTATTGCATACGTTCGACGAACATGTTTTTAAGTTTTGGTGAATGTTTTTTAAGCGTTTGTATGTCTTCTATATAAATATAGATATAGAGTATATATTTGTTCATATACTTGCTTTTAGCTCACATAGTTGATACATGGTTTGTTATGGACGTATGCTGGAATTTAGAGAGACTGTTGATGAAAGACTGGTAACTTGTGGAAGAAAGAACGACATTATTGTGTCAGTTCTCCAAGGTTTGTTAGTTACATTTAGTAAATTTGTTTTTTTACAAAGTTTCATTTAGTAAGTAACATTTAATGTTTACGAGTTACTGTTTTTGTGTTTTGCGCTTGTTGTTTCGATCAGTTTAGGTTCAGTGTTTATTTTCAGAACTGTGCAGCGCTTTGAAAAAAGGACATCTGTCCCACCGACATATGATCAGCTACAATTTATTTCTCAGATATTGTCGGATTAAACATTATGTTCTCGCAGTCACCGTTTGAAGTTGTAGACTTTTTGACTCACTTTATACAGGCTTTGATGATCATTGCTTGTTTTGATGCTTACAAGGTAACTATATTTTGAAAATAATTTATTGTTATTTGATCTAAATATAATGTATTGTTTAGTTAGTGAAAAGCTGTCTGTTCAGTTTTTTCAAATAATCCTTTTTTAGACTAGGTAGTTTCAGTTTCAGCTGAGGTTTCAGCTGCAGGATGGATTTAGTTTCCGTTTCAGTATATATTTAAGACGCTGAAGCTGAAAGCTGTACAAGCTGAAACTAATTTCAGTTTCAGTTTCCGCTAACATCAGTATGCTCAATGTAGCAATACAACTGCACTTACATTTCTAACACATAACGATAAATCTGCGATTTCTTGCACATGGCGAATCCCGTTTTTTTCCGGTACACCTGAAGCCACCATGTAAGCGTCACCGATCGTTTCTACCTTAACAGAAAAAAATATGTAAAATAGTTTAAGCAATTCAATTTAAACATGACTTCAAGCTAAAGTCAGTAAAAGTGAAAAAATAGTCATAAAAAAGGATAACTTGAAAAAACTGAACAGATAGCTTTTCACTAACTACACAATACATTATATTTAGATCAAATAACAATAAATTATTTTCAAAAATATAGTTACCTTGTAAGCATCAAAACAAGCAATGATTGCATCAAAGCCTGTATAAAGTGAGTTCAAAAAGTCTACAACTTCAAACGGTGTACTGCGAGAACATAATGTTGTGAATCCGACAATATCTGAGAAATAAATTGTAGCTGATTCATATGTCTCCGGTGGGACAGATGTTCCTTTTTTCAAAGCGTCTGTCACAGTTCTGAAAATAAACACTGAACCTGCAAACGTGATCGAAACAACAAGCGCAAAACACAAAAACAGGTAAATCGTTTTAAACATTAAATGTTTTACGTTACTAGAATGCAAACTTTGTTAAAAGAAAACAAATTTACTAAATGTAACTAACAAACCTTGGCAGTAACTGACACAATAAGGTGTCTGCCCGTTTTCTTTCTTCCACAAGTTGACCAGTTCTTTCATCAACAGTTCTCTCTAAATTGCCGGCATACGTCTCCATTAACGAAACCATGTGATCAACTATGTTCTTGGAGCTAAAAGCAGAGTATATGAACAGAAGATATACTCTATATCTATATTTATATAGAAGATATACTAAACGCTTAAAAAACATTGCACCAAAACTTATAATATACATGTTTTCGTTTCGTTAACGTATTGCAATAACTGCAATAACAGTAGCAGGAGCTTTAATACCAAAGTTGCACAATACAACACAACACGTGTTTAACTAGGTAGTTGCACAGACTATTCAATTCTAGAAAGTTTCATTACATTCCTCCCAACCGAAAGTTAGTATGGGCAGTCAGTCTTCAAGTTGTTTCTATGAACAGTTTATTTTTCGGCGGTAACGGTCCTGAATCACGTAGCTTGCATCCGATAACTTTTTAACAACCGTGTGGGGACCCTACAACGGTAACTTGAAGCCTTTGTGCCGGAGCGCTGGATTTAGCAGAAATACTTCGTCCCCAGGCTGCAGTTGTTCACCCTGAACACGTCTATTGTAGTACAATGCCTGTGATTGATGCGCTCGATGTAAACGTTGGCGTGCATCGTTCCAAGCACTTGACATACATCGAAAATATGGTTGCGGTTGCGGGAAATTATTGTTCTGTTTGGACCAACAATCCATTGGTAGGCGCGGCTCAAATCCACGACTTAGCGCAAATGGAGAGAATCCGGTAGAAAGCTGTGGAGCAGACCGGAATGCCAAGAGTACATGCGGTAAATAGTCTTACCAGCCATCTGGATCCGTTTGAGCGTAGGCGCTTAGCATGTTTTTTAGTGATTTGTTGAAATTTTCTACCTGGCCGTCGCTATGTGGATGGTAGGGACTTGTTCTGCGTTTATCTATTTCCAAAAAAATACAGAATTTTTGAAACAAATTCGATTCAAAATAAGTTCCCTTATCAGTAATGATGACTGCCGGATAGCCGTTGTCGGCAAAGTGCTAAGAGAACATTTTGACCATCGTCTTTGCTTCTTGATAAGGTATAGGAAATACTGTAGGCCACTTAGTGAAAATATCCACTATTACCAAAGCATAACAACTGCCGTTCCGAGGAGTTGGCAAATGAATTATGTCAGCTTGAATTGCATAGCGGGGTGCAGACAACGTGATCGGCACCATAGGAGCCTTAGCAATGCAATTGGGTGATTATCTTTGCTGACAGTGGGTGCACTTTTGGATGTAACTTTTAATGTCAGCCTGCATTCCTGGCCAGAAAAACTGACTTCTCGCCTTTTGAACGTACTTGTACTGACCTAGATGAGCTCCTGTTGGTTCATCGTACAGTAGTTTCAATATTTTAGGACGCAACGACTTGGGTACTACAAGCTGATATTGAAAGCTACGTACACCCCGTGTTTTCTGCTGACGGCGACGTAAGAGAATTCCATAACAAATTTCTAAACGGTTCCATTCTCGCATGTATGGCTTCTCCGCAAGCAGTATATCCTGTGGCGGCACTCCCAGTTTGTTCACTTTGGCCTGATATATTTTGTTCAAATGACTGTCATTTTCCGAAAGTTGAATATCGTTTCTCGGCTCTGTTCAAAGCTCGGCTAGCGTAGGAGAGAATTCGTTTAGTCCCATTCTGGAACTGGGACAATACTGCGCCAATTCCCACGTTGGAAGAGTCAGTGGTTAACACGAATGGTAGCTGATAATCAGGAAAGGCCAAATTCACCTCAGACGTCAAGAGCGCATTCACCGTGTTAAAGGCTTCTTCACAATTCTTAGTCCATTTCCAGTTAGTGGACCCATCTTAACTTGTCAAGTGAAGCAATGGAGATTCTATACTTGCTAAATTCGGAACAAATCGTCTAAGGGCCTTATCCAAAATTGGATTTAACGGATTAGATTTAAATTAATTTTGCTAATAACGCAACACAAAATGAAAATAGCCGGCTGAAGTTTTGCGCCACATGGCTCACATACAGTACCTCAGTGTGTGCCAAGTTTCAATAAATTATGTTTAACTGACGCACCGTTATTGACGAAATAAAGTTAAATCTAATCCGATAAATCCAATTTTGGATAAGGCCCCTAAGATAAGATGCATTACCAAGGAAACGCCGGAGACTGGACAAATCTGAGGGCCGCTCGAACTCTTTTATTGCTCTCACTTTCTGTGGGTCCGGACTAATTCCTTTAGTCGAAATGACGTGGCCCAAGTAACAGACAGATTGCGGAAAAAAGCTACACTTTGTTATTTTCACTTTCAAACCAGCCTTTTCCAACCGCCCAAGAATTGTGCGTAGTCTGGCTAAAGTGTGTTCGAAGGATTTACCGAAGATTAGAATATCGTCCAGATAAACTAAACATGCCTCCTAGTTTAGACCCTCTAATACTTGATTCATCAACCGCTGGGATGTAGCCGGAGCACCGGTCAGGCCAAACGGCATGCATTCAAATTGGTAGAGACCATTATGAGTAGAAAACGCTGTTTTGGGTTTAGCCGATTCCGTGAGTGGCACTTGCCAATAGCCACTGGCTAAGTCTAACGTCACAAAATACTGTGCTCCTGCTAACGAATCTAGACAGTCATCTATAAGACGCAAAGGGAAAGCATCTTTATGAGTTATCTTATTAAGAGGTCTGAAATCAATGCAAAATCGGGTACCTCGATCCTTTTTTTTAACTCGTACAATAGGGGACGACCAAGGTGAACTGCTGGGTTTTATTATTCCATAGTCGAGCATATCTTGTACTTGACGTTCTACTTCTTGCTTTTGTTGAAACGGAAGACGCCGGGGGCTTTGTTTAATAGGGGATGCCGATGTAACGATGTCGTGCTGAATAAGCGAAGTTTTCCCAAAGTCCACAGAATCTCAGAAAAATATGCTTGTAAGGTTTTAGAACTGCTATAGCTTCATGTTTTTGTTGAGCAGATAAGGCAAAGTTGTCCAAATTACAGGCTTTTTCAAATTCAGCATCATCCCAAAGAGTCGGCTTGGTTTCGAACTTGGGATATTCGTGGTCTCGAATATCACGTGAATCAGCTTCTGGATCGTGAACAACAGCCACTAGGTTGAAAACATCTTTTACGCTGTTTTCCGTTAGCATAGGGAATGACCTGCACGAAAGTGTGCTGAAAGTTCCCAATTTTGTTCCTTTATAGAGTGTAATTGGAGCACGAGTTGGATTCCTAACCTGTATCAGTGTTATCCCGTTTGTAGCTTTGTCGACTGAGTTTGCAATGAGGATATTATGCTTATCAGAATGTCCAGACACTGGAACAAAGACACCGTCCTACAAATCTAGCTGGTCTGGTGGTATTTGAATAGGTGCCAGTATTCGTGAATCACTTTGTGCTGGTAATATTTAATCTTCAACTAACGTGACTTTCGCCGACTCGGGTGACTTGCTCATCGGCATCAGTGGAAAAGTATGGTGATGGAAAAATATGCGCCTTCCAGCACAGTCAATGACACCATGGTTACACTTAACAAAATCGAGTCCGAGTATACCATCATTACTAAGCTGATCTGCCACAAACACATCTGCCGATGTAGTAAAATCAAAAAACTTAAGTCTCATCTCACCATGTCCCAATAGGGAAAAGGTAGTATTGCTAGCAGCAACAGCTTTAGTTTCAGAATGCAGCAAATTTATTTTGTCCGAGTAAGAAAAGGTATCAAAAATACCAGAACTAATAACTGTTATTGCACTGCCGGTGTCAACCAGAAACTTCACTTTGGTTCCATTAACAACACCAAGTAGCATAAATAGCGCATAAGCAGTGAAACGTTCCCCCACATCATTGCCAGTTTCCAGATGCGGAGCGTCAGTCAACTGCGCAAACGGTGGTTGCCCCAGGCCCCCGCGCGCTGCCGGTTTAAAGAATCGTCCGCCCGACTTTTCTGCCCGCGGGCAAAAGTAACGTGACGCGCGTCCCGAGAAGCGTTGCGATCTCGGGCGGGAGATTGTCCACAATATCGTCGACCTTCCCAGGACGAAGAACGACTTCGTTGGGGAGTGTAAGAGGGGGTGGGGCAGTCGCGAAAGCTGTGAGGACTACGAGCGCGTGCAGTATTAGCAGACCGAGTCCAACGCGCATCCTGATAGTCAGTTTGCCGATAACGTTGGTAATCTGCTGGACTTCCGACGGAATCAGAGCTGTGATCGCGGTAGCGGATTGCACCTGGATGGCCTTGATTTGCTCGCTTCTGACGGTTCAGATCACTACGAAGATTTTCAATTTCGCATTTTAGGTCGAGCAATGTAAACGCCTCTTTATTGGTCACGGAATTAACATGTGATGTCATCGGTGAAGATTGAGCCTGGCCCTTTCCTGCAAAAATGTCAGCTGCTAGAACAGTCTGAGCGATTCGAAGAGCTGAATCCGGCGCAGGAGGATTTGCGCTAAAAAGTTTTCGCTTGACGGCTCCGCTATCCACCCCTTTTTTGAAGCGGTCCAGAACCATATGTTGACGCTCTTCTAGCGCCCTGTCAGGAAAACCCAAAGACACCAGCCGACGTAATTCGCCCAAGTATTCTTTTAAGGTTTCACCAGGGTGCTGATCACGAGAGGGGAAATCTCTTTGGGCCAAAACAGACTGATGATTGATGATGCCAAGACAGTCATGATTGGCATGTCTCCTTTAATTTTGTGATAATATATTCATAGTCGTCTTCCATGCCTTCTTGACGCACGACTTGATCAAATTGGCGGGTCGCCTCATTGTCCAATCTTGACAGTAAAGCACGGGAACGATCGACATTTCTAATACGAGCTGCCTGGATGGCCCGACGCATCCGCATAATCCAAATGTCAATGTCATTTTCTGGGTGATATTCTGGAGTGGCCTGCAAAAAAGCTGATGCCATGGTAAGAAAGTATCCGTTTACCGCTGCCACCACTGCAATAACTGCAATAACAGTAGCAGGAGCTTTAATACCAAAGTTGCAGAATACAACACAACACGTGTTTCACTAGGTAGTTGCACAGACTATTCAATTCTAGAAAGTTTCATTACAGTATTGCAAAAATGTAAACTCACAAGCCTTTAGTTGATTCAATCACTACACTTTTGATTTTGCTCATGGTCGGTCTAACATCCGGCATTTCTGCCCAACATTCTTTCACAAGTTGAACAAGACCTGGCGGCACATCTTTCACAAAATGCTGCTCTGGAAGCTTCGGACGCATAAGTTCACTCAGAGGTTTGCGGACTTGATTCAAAATCTCTGAAAATATAACAATGTTGAGAATACTCCAACTTTAAAAAACGAACGTGGGTCCCATTTTGCTTTCACATCTTTTGAATTTGAACTTTTGAATTTTGAAGGTCTGCAATTTGAACAATGCTAAGGATTTGAGGCAACATATAAAAAATTGACAAGATCAATTCAATATTGTTATTAGAAAAATTTTTAAAGATATAACAGGATAAACTCTGAATAATATACACAACAGTACATAATAGGGAAGAGTAGGACACCCTTTCCTTTTCTAGCTAATTGGGCAGAATCCTGCTCAATAGGCCTTTTATGCCTCGACTCTAGGGGGGTATATACCCATTTCAAATCATGACATGTCTTGACTCCAAAGGGAAAATGAGGAAGTGTCTTGATTTGACCGCCCCCCTCGTTTCAGCAGACACCAGCATTAACATTCTTGTGAGCTGGTGGTGTGCTAACACGATATAAAATACTGGCGCTACATTTGGATTTCAACCTTACCTATGAGCAACAAGTCAATACAATAATCCGCAGAGCTGTCTGTACCCCAACTACAAAAAATACGGAGTTTGCTCCCTTGTAAAATAATGATTACCTTATACAAAACTTACTGCCGCAGCAATTCAGAATATGCATCCGGTATTTTGTTCGGTATCAGCAAAAATAGAGCTTAGCGAATGGAACGTTTTCAAAGATTTGCTTTAAGACAACCACTACGGATAACCTTAATTGAGAATCCGATGGAAACAATATACGTGAGTGATCTGAGTAATCGCTGTTCAATACGCGGCTTAATGTTGTCCTAAGATTGCTTGTTCAAAAATGGTCTTCAGTGTATGACTTAACTATTTCAATACACAGTCCACTTTGTACAATATCCAAATCCGCAGACTTAGAGCGCCCAAAAATTGTATAACGACTGTAAAAATTCGTTCAAGTCCTATCCGCAATGAAAAAGCTCGAAATTTAATTATTAATGTTGAAATTATTGTTGAATTTTAATTATCTATTTTTAAATATGTTTATGTTATTACTTTATCTCTCTTGCCATCAAGCTAACGAGCCACTTTGGCTCATGCATTTGATGTTAATAGCGTATTAGTAGTCGTAGTTGTAGTAGTGGTAGTATTTACAATTTTTTAATTTAAACGCTTATTGAATTTAATTAGCAATGTTAAAACATGCTAACTGCTTAGTGTTTACCTTCTTGGGTTAAACTTGTGTTTGCATAAAGAGGTTCTCTAATCAGAATTTGATACAAAACCATCCCCAGGGCATATATATCACTCTCTTGCGAACGAACAAACTGGCTATTTTCCAGAAGCCGCAATTGTTCGGGTGATTTATGAAAAAGACCTGTAATAAACGTCCAGAACAGTATGTATCTAAAATTGTCCACAATCACGCAATTGAAGTTGAGCTAATTCCGTTTCAAAAGCATCGGCAATAAATAGCACACCAAAATATAGTCACTTAGTCAATGGCAATATACTTGGCAACAAAAACATTACTTTCTCGAAAACAAATGTTAACTGTTATTTTTCTGTTTTCTGCGCAGAGTTGTATGCTAATAAATTCCAAACTTAAAAAAAGTTCATTGTTCAGTATCATTTAACATGTGCTATCCACTTTGCCAAAAAATACACAGTCTATCATAATTTAAAATACTATTTCGGAAGATATTATTGCAAATTTTACAAGTTAAAGCCTTAATGGATTGCTTCAAATAAATGTTAAACTGACTGTTAAACGAAGACGCCTCGCACTGAATTATTCCTCGCATTTTTGACTCAAACAATACTGTTTCAACGGCGTAGTCGGTCAATTTGACCACCCAACGGCTGTCAACAACACAATTTGAAGATGTTAACATTCCATGTGAAAATACAATAGATTTGTGAAGAAAGTCTAATCCTTTTACCACGTCTCTTAACATTGATGCTTTGAACATCATGTCAAGTTGCACTGCATCGTTCATTACAATATCCTGCAAAATACAAAGCGGCTACGAACCGAAAACAGCAAATACGTCAACAGCAACAAAAAATTATTTGAAATAGTATCCTGACAAATGCTTTGATAACAAATAAATTACCTCCAAGCTTCCGCGACTACAATAACCCCACAAGGTAAGCAAAGCGGGACCACTATCGTTAGTCATTCCGAAAAAAACATTGAGGTTATCATGTGTCACTTCCCGTACCTGAATCAAAATAACACGCAACTGACTTAAAACAAACAAGGCCCGATAACAAACAGAAAACATAACGCAAGTATAAAATGTCATCATTCATTTCCATGAAGTTACTGAATAAAAACATGACCAAAAACTACCAACTTTTTGTGGTGAAGCTAATTTAACTTGGAAATATTGGTTTTCAAATGGCTCACAAACTGGTTTTCATTTTTACAAATAATACAATTGAAATGTGACAAAGTCACAAGCTAAGTCAAAATTTAAGGAATCAATAATAATTATTTTACGAGCTTAATTTAAAATAAAAAACGTGCTGAAAAATTTACTGTCCAAAGTCAGTTATTCGGAACGCAAGTCAATAAAACGTTTAAATACGTATTACGAACGAATTAAGCTATTTAATTCCGAAGGATAGATTAATATTGCGTTACAAAACTGCAAGACTGAGGTTAGAAAAACAGCAGAAACTTGAAAAAGTCGGCTGTTCGCCCAAGAAAGATAGGTCAGTAAATTTGTATTAAGCTTTATGCTTACAAAAACTAGGAAAGGAAGGTTGGGCAGATCACAGATCACTGATAAGCCTTGTTTGTAACAGGAGATGGCCAGTGAGGCCTAGCCATAGGGATCTGGCGTGGGTCAGTCTGTGTGTGCGCCTGTTATTGTTAATTGTGTGTGCTGTGTCGGCACATAATATATATCCCCGCTAGACCTGTGTAGTTCAGTTGCCTGCGGATGTCTAGGCTTAGCTAGGTACCAGCCCCCTCTTACAGAAATAATGCTCAAAAGAACTTACTCGTTTAAAATACATTAAGTCTTCTCTTCGAATATGGATTGGTCCTGTTTGAGGATACCAGCGAATAGCTACTAAATTGCCCATGTACGAGCCACAACCTGAAAATCTGCCAGGTGTTTTCTGAGACTTCTCTGATCGGTTTGTGCTTTGTCCGACCGACTGCTGTGACTGATGGCTTGAAGATTTCACAGTGGTAGAATGCACACGACGTGACGAAGGGTCCGAACTCTTGCTCAAAATCAAACTTCCAGCTGAACTCTAAACCACAATATTGCCGTCAAAGTAAAACAATACAGAAAGCTTTAGAATTTAACACAACAGCTGACCACATCAGTAAATGTTGGAAATGTATTGTAATACGAATCAAACCAGTAAAATTGAGCTATAAACATGGAGTGTTTTGCCAAAATAACGCTTTAAAAAAGAGTGTAACACCAAAAATTAAAGGGCTTTTTACCGCCGACACGTAATGAACTTGTTCTCTGTCAACCTGCCAAGCCATTTTGAACAAGTCTTCTTCAAATTTGAATTTCCTAAACAAAATATTCATGAAAATATTTATACACAACGTAAACAAAGCAAGAGGTTAACAAAATATATTGTATGCCATTAATTAGCCATGCTTGACTGTATGTGCTGTAGATTTCTGATTCATTCTATTTTTATCGTGATAGATCAAGTGCATGTTAGATAATATAAAAATACTAATATTAGATATAATAGTATTACTACAAATACATTTGTCAATATTAGTAACATAGTTAATAATTACTACAAATAAATTTAAACATTGTAGTGTTTTAACATATGACATGATAAATTGTAAGTTATGTATGTATTTTACAACAATCAGTTCCAGTTCAGTATCGAAGTCCTGGTATAACAGTTTATTACATTTTTCTAAGCTAAGAATTACAAAATCGTTTATCATTAACAAGAACTAATATTACTCTTACCTTCTATTATTAACGCAAAATCCTATCAGTAGAAATATAACAATCATGCAGATGCCACAACCAACAATCGGAACTGTTAAAAAAACAACTACAATAAAGTATGAGAAATGCAGATTATTTCTAAAATTATTATTATTTTTACAAGACTAGTGCGTCTAGTTTAGACTAGTTCGACCATGTCGTTTATATTTTAGCTAAGTCTATTTATGTTACATTCTTGAAAAAATGAGCATAAAATTTTTCAAATTTTTGCCTAAATTCAATTGGTTTAAGGGGTGGGGTGACCCATGGGGTGATCTGTACAATCATCCCCTTTTAGGAAAACTTTTCAGGTGCCATAACCTTTGATACGGTAGTGGTAAAATAATAACCTTAACGCTATTTCAGAGGAAATTGTTAGAGCTTTCAAATGGTGGGTGACATGACCCTGTAATGTAATCTTTAACGTACGTCAAAACTTAGAAAGTGAAATCTGGATTGATTTTCAGGAACTTGCGCCAGAATGTGATATGTCATTTGAAAGGGCTAAAAACTGTCTTTCAAATTATTTAACTTTCATTTTTCTACGATGTTCATAGCCTAAGTTATGGTCATTTTTGTGGTTAACCTCCAGAAATAACTAACTACAAATGGCCTGTCACGGAGGATTCAGCGGAGGAAAAAATAACTCCATTTTACGCCCTTTTAAACTCAAAGTCACAGCATAGCTGTGTAGTATGAAGCATTAACCCTTCTTTTATACATTTCGATGAAACAGATGCTAAGTACTACGTTTTCAGTAACAACGTTTAAACATTGTTCGTAGCAACAGATAAATAACTCTATTTTACGTTGCATATAACTTTGGAACCAAGCGACTGCACGAGATCCGAAAGCTAAACGTCATAATAGCACACTTGGTTCTAACTGATACTTCAATGTGAAGTTGAGGGATTCATTATCATTATGAATAGGATAGTATAAGTATAATAACAAACACAGTCTCTGTGTACACAGTTGTTTTCGCCACTATCTGTGGATGTGTTAAATAGAATTACGGCTGTTATCCGGGTGTATACGCTAATTCTCCGTGTAATTATAAAACTTATAATCCGTGTAATTAATTATAATGTTACCACGCTTCGTATCGATGTCGTATAGATGAACATCTTATATATGCATTAAAGTTTTATAATATTATTATAGTTATAGTTTAGTTAAAATCTAAGTATAGTCTATTTGGTTACTCTGAATTGTTGTCGTAAACGGTTACTGCAAGCATACAGTGCTCTATACCACAGCTGTATGTAACCTGTGAGATTAACGTTTGAAACATTAAGTCGTATGATTATAAACATCTAAGTTATAAATATTCGTGTAATCGTGTAGTAACTGTGGAACCGTTGACACGGCTACAACCTGTAACTTAGTGTAATGTGTAAGTGTTAATTTCAATTTTTGGCTCTGCAACGCGCCTCTACTGGAGCTACTAGTAGTAGTAGACAGTGTGTATGCAAACTTTCAATACAGACAGCTCCCCTAAACGTTTTAAAACTTTCTGTTAAAAACTTTAAAACTGTTTTAAACTTCAAAACTGCTTAATCTTTTGGTTGAAACTAAAAACAGCAACAAATTTAACGTCTTAGTAACTGTAGCAACAAAAATGTTGAACTACCTTGAATATTAATTCCCAACGTATGAAGGTGGCCTAAATTAACGCTGCGTTTTAAGTCAGGTTGGCTAAACACCTAAAATATCCTAAATGGGTTTAAAAGCTTTAGTGTAAACTAGAATACCAGTATAATTGTACGGGCATAACTCGTTGGCAAATCCACAGTCGGGAGTCTCTTGTGGTGGTTTATTGTCGCCAGTTCGCCAAAGGGCATCTCGCACCATGATCTGAGAAAAATATTAAGAACTTAATATTTAGTAGAACAAAATATGTAGGACATTTTTAGGCTAGTATACGTATTTCGAAAATGATAAAAAGAATGCGGACGAAAAGACATTCATTACGCAAAGTCAACATGTTCAACCAAGAAAGATACAATAATTATTTGTGACGCACTAACAGAACACTCATTAAATCAACCAACTGTCATACGAGAAAATAAAAACATAAAAAAGCACAAACCGCCGCATAAATGTTTGTGGTGTTGGTGGTTTGATCTTGCTGGTTGTCACAAAGAAGCGCGTCGAAAACTGGCTTAAATTCCAGCATCGGAGTGAACTTGTTGCTTTTGTCAAAGCTCAGAACTTCAAAAGATGGCAGCCGTTCAGCCATGTCGTCTACTAGAACGTCTCCGGAAGCACCTGCAAATTGAAAGATTGTTAGCTAACATGTTAGAACTAACTAGTGCAAGAACGACCTGTTGCAAGACTAGACTTCGTATGTGATTCCAAAATTCCAAAAAATGGCTAACAACAGTATGTTACATGTTACATGGTATACCGAATCGAAACGGCCAGCCGTGTCTTTGGCTTGAGGAAACAAAAACGCTAGGTAGGTATGTTGTCGGAAGTAATGAGTCGGAATAACCGTGTCTCTGTGTGTGTCATAAGATGTATCACAATGGTATGCTATTACAGTGTCGAGATATATTTTTGTTGAGCAAATAGCAAAAACAGCAGCATGAATATTGGCATGCAAAACGAAGAAAGAAAAAAAAGAAGTCCAACCTTCGACAACATGGCAATGCACACTGATCACCTAACATTGCATAAGTCAGTCTGTACCAACCTTTGAAGGTTTTGCACTTCATGTAATGCATAATAAGACGACCATCCCGGTGATTGCACTGATCTTCTGCCTTCAGACAGGCGCCCAAGCCCAAGCCGTATAAGTAAACAGCGTCGTACAGAAACTGAATGCGAGAGCTGGAGTGTAACTGGTAGGTGTCGTTGCGGAACCACGGGTGCCCGGACGCGACCAGACGAACCCGCATGTTGAACGTCTGCACAGCATCCAATCCTGACTTGTCGCTTTCCACCTGAAAGTAGTGAACTTAAGCCCGGTTTATACTGTCCTTAAGGACAAAAGGACAGGGTCAAGCTCCTGTGACGAATGGATAGACGCGTTTCGGCTAACTTTTTGTATACGGTCTGGAAATGACCTCAGCCACTGCATGCAAAAAGTTGGCTTATTTAGCCAGGTAGTTCTCTTGGAATTGCTTAAGTACAAAATCATAGGGACAAGGACAAGGACGAGTATGAACCGGGCTTTAGAGATAGAACCGGGCCGGTTCTAACTTATTGTTAAGAATTGTTTGCTTGTTGACGTCTTTTTTGCCAGCCTATCA